>JAIUJO010001639.1:45000-47500 GCA_023846275.1 Vanilla planifolia | reverse complement strand
ATTACTTCTTCCTCTTCTTCTTCTTCTTCTTCTTCTTTATCATCATCATCCTCTTCTTCTTTTTCCTATTTTTCTCCTCCTTTTGGTTCAACTTCTTCTTCTTCTTCTTCTTCTTCTTCTTCTTCTTCATCCTTCTTCTTCTTCTTCTTCTTCTTCTTCTTCTTCTTCTTCTTTTACTACTACTTCTTCTTATACTTCTTTTTCTTCTTCTTCTTCTTCTTCTTCTTCCTTTTCTTCTTGTTCTTCAAGTTCTTTTTCTTCTTCTTCTTCTTGTTCATCATCATCATCTTCTTCTTCTTCTTCTTCTTCTTCTTCTTCTTCTCCTCTTCTTTAACTTCTTCTTCTTCTTCTTTCTCTTCTTATTCTTCTTCTTCTTCTCCTTCTCCTCTTCCTCCTCCTCCTCCTTCTTCATTTTATTTTTCTTCTTCTTATTCTTTTTTTTTTCTTTTTCTTCTTCAACTTCACCTTCTTCTTCTTCTTCTTCTTCTTCTTCTTCTTCTTCTTCTTCCTTTTCCTCTTGTTGTTCTTCTTTTTCTTCTTCTTCTTCTTCTTCTTCTTCTTCTTCTTCTTTCTCTTCTTCTTCTTGTACTTTTTCTTCTTCTTTATCTTCTTCTTCCACTTCTTCTCTTCTTACTCTTCTTCTTCTTCTTCATCATCTTCTTCATCTTCTTCTCCCTCCTCTTCTTCTTCTATTACTACTAATACTACTACTACTTCTACTATTACTTCTTCTTTTGCTTCTTCTTCTTCTTCTTCTTCTTCATTTTCTTCTTCTTTATCATCATTATCATCTTCTTCTTCTTCCTATTTTTCTTCTTTTTTTTGTTCAACTTCTTCTTCTTCTTCCTTTTCTTATTCTTCCTCCTCCTCCTTCTTCTTCTTCTGTTTCTTTTTCTTATTCATCATCATCTTCTTCTTCTTTTTCTACTTCTTCTTCTTCCTTTTCTTCTTCTTCTGCTTCTTCTTCTTCTTCTACTTCTTCTCCTCATCTTTAACTTTTTCTTCTTTTTCCTATTCTACTTCTTCTCCTTCTTCTTCTTCTTCCTCTTCTTCTTCTTCTCCTTCTTCTTATTCTTCTTCTTCTTCTCCTCCTCCTCTTCCCCCTCATCCTCCTTCTTTTTCTTCTTCTTCTTCCTATTTTTTTCTTCTTCTCGTTCCTCTTCTTCAACTTCTTCTTCTTATTCTTATTCTTCTTTCTTCTTCTTCTTCTTCTTCTTCTTCTTCTTCTTCTTCTTCTTCCTTTTCATCTTCTTCCGCTTTTCTTATTCTTCTTCCTCTTCTTCTTTGTCTTCTCCTCCTTCTTCTTCTTCTTCTTCCAATTCTTCTTCATTGCCTTCTTTTTCTTAATCTTCTTCTTCTCCTTCTTCTTGTACTTCTTGTTCTTCTTCTACTACTACTACTACTTCTTTTTCTTCTTCTTCTTCTTCTTCTTATTCTTCTTATCCTTCTTGTTACTCTTCTTATTTTCTTATTCTTCTTCCTCTTCATCTTCTTTTATTATTACTACTTCCTCTTCTTCTTCTTCTTCTTGTTCACCTTCATCTTCTTGTTCTTATTTTTATTCAACTTTCTTCTTTTTCTTCTTTTTCTTCTTTTCTTCTTCTTCTACAACTTCTTCTTCTTCTTCTTCTTCTTCTTCTTCTTCTTCTTCATCTTCTTCTTCTTCTTCTTCTTCTTCTCCTTCTACTTCTCCTTCTTCTTCAGCATCTTCTTCTTCTTTTTCTTCATCTTCTTCTAGTACTCTTCTTTAACTTCTTCTTCTTCTTTTACCTCTTTCACTTCTTCTTCTTCTACTACTTCTTCTTTAACCTCTTTTTCATCTTTTCCTTCTTCTTCATCATCATCTTCTTCTTCTTCTTCTTCTTCTCCTCCTCCTCCTCCTCCTCCTCCTCCTCCTTCTTCTTCTTTTGCTTTTTCATTTTCTTCTTCTTCTTCTTCTTCTACTACTACTTTTTCTATTTTTTCTTCTTCTTCTTCTTTTTCAACTTCTTCCCTTCTCTTCTTCTTCTTCTTCATCTTCTTCTTCTTTGTCTCCTTCTTCTTATTCTTCTTCCACTTCTTCATCATCATCATCATCATCATCATCTTCTTCTTCTTCTTCTATTTCATAGACTTCTTCTTCTTCATCTTCTTCTTCCTCTTCTTCTTCTTCAGGAGCTTATTCTTATTCTTCTTCTTCCTCTTCTTCTTCTTCTTCTTATCATTCTTCTTACTCCTCTTTTTGTTCTCGTTCTTCCTCCTCATCTTCTACTATTACTACCACTACTACTTCTTCTCCTTCTTTATTTTCTTCTTCTTCTTGTTCTTCTTCTTCTTCTTCTTCATCTTCGCCTTCTTCTTCTTTTTCTTCTTGGTTTTCTTCTTATTCTTCTTCTTCTACTTCTTCTTCTTCCTCTTCTTCTTTTGCTTCTTTTTATTCTTCCTCTTCCTCTTCCTCTTCTTCTTCTTCTTTTTCTTATTCTTCTTCATATTTTTCTTCTTCTTCTTCTTCTTCTTCACC
>JAIUJO010001639.1:17500-20000 GCA_023846275.1 Vanilla planifolia | reverse complement strand
TCTTCATCCTCATCTTCTCTTCTGCTTCTTCTTCTTCATTGTCATCTTTTTCTTCTTGTTCTACTTCTTCTTCTTCTACTTATTCTCCCTCTACTTCTTCTACTTCTTCTTCTTCTTCTTCTTCTTCTTCCTCCTCTTCTTCCTCTTCATCTTCTACTACTACATATTTTTCTTTTCTTCTTCCACTTCTTTTTCTCCTTCTCCTTCCTCTTCTTCCTCTTGTTCTTCTCTCTTCTTCCTCTTCTTCTTCTTCCTCTTCTTCTTCTTCTTCTTCCTCTTCTTCTTCTTCTTCTTCTTCTTCTCCTTCTTCTTCTTCTTCTTCTTCTCTTTCTTCTCTTCTTCTTCTTCTTCTTCTCTTCTTTCTCGTCTTCTCCTTCTTCTTCATCCTCTTCTTCTTCTTCCTCTTCTTCTTCTTCTTCTTCTTCTACTTCTTTTCCTAATACTTTCTTCTTCTTCTTCTTTTTCTTCTTCTTCTTCTTCTTCTTCTTCTTCATCTTCTTCTTTTACTTCTTCTTCTTCTTTCGATTCTTCTTGTTATACTTCTTCTGCTTCCTGTTCTTCTTCTTCAACTTCTTCTTCAACATCTCCTTCTTCTTGTTCTTCTTATTATTCTTCTTCTTCTTGTTATTCTTATTCTTCTTATTCTTCTTTTTTTTGTTCTTCTTCTTCTTCCTCTTGTCCTTCTTCATGTTCATTTTCTTCTTATTTTTCTTATTCTTCTTCTTCTTTTACTACTTCTCCTAGTTCTTCTGCTTCTTCTTCTCCTCCACTTCTTATTCTACTTCTACTTTTTCTTCTTCTTCTTCTTCTCCTTCTACTTCTTCTTATTTTTCTACTTCTTATTGTTCTTCTCCTTCTTGTTCTTTTTTTTCTTCTTACACTTCTTCTACATCTTCTTCTTCTTCCACCTCTATTTCTTCTTCTTCTTCTTCCTTGTCCTCTTCTTCTTCTTCCGATTCTTCTTCTTCTTCATCTTCATCTTCTTCTTCTGCTTCTTCTTCATCTTCTTCAACTTCTTCTTCTTCTTCTTCTTCTTGATCTACTTCTTCTTCTTCTTCTTCTTCTTCTTTTCCTTCATCTTACACTTTTTCTACATCTTCTTCTTCTTCTTCTTCTTCCTCCACTATTTCTTCTTCTTCATCTTCCTTGTCCTGTTCTTCTTCTTCCTATTCTTCTTCTTCTTCATCCCCATCTTCTTCTTCTGCTTCTTCTTCTTCATTGTCATCTTTTTCTTCTTGTTCTACTTCTTCTTCTTCTACTTATTCTCCCTCTACTTCTTCTACTTCTTCTTCTTCTTCTTCTTCCTCCTCTTCTTCCTCTTCATCTTCTACTACTACATATTTTTCTTTTCTTCTTCCACTTCTTTTTCTCCTTCTCCTTCCTCTTCTTCCTCTTGTTCTTCTTCTTCTTCCTCTTCTTCTTCTTCTTCTTCCTCTTCTTCTTCTTCTTCTTCTTCTTCTTATTCTTCTTCTTTTTCTTCTTCTCTTTCTTCTTCTTCTTCTTCTTCTTCTTCTTCTTTCTCCGTCTTCTCCTTCTTCTTCATCTCTTCTTCTTCTTCCTCTTCTTCTTCTTCTTCTACTTCTTTTCCTAATACTTCTTCTTCTTCTTCTTTTTCTTCTTCTTCTTCTTCTTCTTCTTCATCTTCTTCTTTTACTTCTTCTTCTTCTTCTGATTCTTCTTGTTATACTTCTTCTTCTGCTTCCTGTTCTTCTTCTTCAACTTCTTCTTCAACATCTCCTTCTTCTTGTTCTTCTTATTATTCTTCTTCTTCTTGTTATTCTTATTCTTCTTATTCTTCTTTTTTTTGTTCTTCTTCTTCTTCCTCTTGTCCTTCTTCATGTTCATTTTCTTCTTTTTTTTCTTATTCTTCTTCTTCTTTTACTACTTCTCCTAGTTCTTCCGCTTCTTCTTCTCCTCCACTTCTTATTCTACTTTTCCTTTTTTTCTTCTTCTTCTTCTCCTTCTACTTCTTCTTATTTTTCTACTTCTTATTGTTCTTCTCCTTCTAATTCTTTTTGTTCTTCTTACACTTCTTCTACATCTTCTTCTTCTTCCACCTCTATTTCTTCTTCTTCTTCTTCCTTGTCCTCTTCTTCTTCTTCCGATTCTTCTTCTTCTTCATCTTCATCTTCTTCTTCTGCTTCTTCTTCATCTTCTTCAACTTCTCTTCTTCTTCTTCTTCTTGATCTACTTCTTCTTCTTCTTCTTCTTCTTCTTTTCCTTCATCTTACACTTTTTCTACATCTTCTTCTTCTCTTCTTCTTCCTCCACTATTTCTTCTTCTTCATCTTCCTTGTCCTGTTCTTCTTCTTCCTATTCTTCTTCTTCTTCATCCCCATCTTCTTCTTCTGCTTCTTCTTCTTCATTGTCATCTTTTTCTTCTTGTTCTACTTCTTCTTCTTCTACTTATTCTCCCTCTACTTCTTCTACTTCTTCTTCTTCTTCTTCTTCCTCCTCTTCTTCCTCTTCATCTTCTACTACTACATATTTTTCTTTTCTT
>JAIUJO010001639.1:7500-10000 GCA_023846275.1 Vanilla planifolia | reverse complement strand
ATCTTCTTCCTCTATTTCTTCTCCTTGTTCTTCTTCTTCTTCTTCTTTTTCCACTTCTTATTCTTCTATTCTTCTTGTTCTTCTTCTACTTCTACTTCCTCTTCTACTTCTTCTTCATCTTCTTCTTCTTCTTCCTCTTCCACTTCTCTTCATCTTCTTCCTCTTCTTCTTCTTTGTCTTCTTTCTTTTCTTCTTCTGCTTCTTCTACATCCTCTTCTTCCTTTTCTTCTTGTTCTTCTTCTTCTTCATCTTCTTCTTCTTCGACTTCTTCTTCTTCTCCTTCTTTTTCTTCTTCTTCCACCTCTTCTTCTTCTTCTTCTTCTTCTTCTTCTTTTAGTTCTTCTTTTTCTTCTTCTTCTAATTGTTCTTCTCTTTTTTCTTTTTCTTCATCTTCTTCTTTTTCTTCTTCTCCTTCTTTTTCTTCTTCTCCTTCTTCTTCTACTTCAACTTATTCTTCTCCTTCTTCTTCTCCTTCCTCTTCGCCTTCTTGTTCTTCTTCTTGCTTTCTTCTTCTTGTTCATCTTCTTCTCCTTCTTCTTCTTCTTCTTCTTCTTCTTTTCTTCTTTCACTGCCCCTTCCAATTTTTCTACTACTTGTTCTTCTTCATCATCTTCTTCTTCTTCTTTTTTCTTCCTTCTTCTTTTTCTTCTTCTTCTTCTCTTCTTCCACTTCTTCTTCTTCTTCTTCTTCTTCTTCTTCTTCTTC
Organism: Vanilla planifolia; assembly: GCA_023846275.1. Classification (NCBI taxonomy): domain Eukaryota; kingdom Viridiplantae; phylum Streptophyta; class Magnoliopsida; order Asparagales; family Orchidaceae; genus Vanilla; species Vanilla planifolia. The sequence continues at coordinate 9,295 of JAIUJO010001639.1, read as the reverse complement.
TTCCACATCTTCTTCTTCTTCTTCTTCTTCTTGTTCCTCCTCATCTTTTCCTTCTTCTTCTTCTTCTTTTTCTTTATCGTCATCATCATTATCCTCTTCTTCTTCTTCCATCATCGTCTTCTTCTTCTTCTTCTTCTACTTCTTCTTCTTCAACAACTCTTCCTTTTTCTTTTTCTTCTTTTTCTTCATCTTCTTCTTCTTCTTGTTCATCTTCTTCTTCATCAACTTCTCCTTCTTCTTCTTCTTCTTCTTCTTCCACTTCATCTTCTTCTTCATCATCATCTTCTTCTTCTTCCACTTCTTCTTCTTCTTCTTCTTTTTCTACTTCTTCTTCTTCTACCTCTTCATCATTTTCATCCTTTTCTTCTTCTTCTTCATCATCTTCTTCCAATTCTTCTTTTTCTTCATCATCATCTTCTTCTTCTTCTTCATCTTTTTCTTCCTCCTCTTTATCTCTTCCTTTTTTTAACTTCTTCATTTTCTTCATCAACTTCTTCTTCATCTTAATTTTCTTCTACATCTTCTTCTTCTTCTTCTTCTTTTTCTTCAACTTCTTCTTCCTCTTTTTCTACTTCTTTTACTACATTTTTTCTTCTTCTTTCTCTTCTTCTTCTTCTTCTTCTTCTTATTCTTGTTCCACTTCTTCTTCTTCTTTTCCTTGTTCATCTGCATCTTCTTCTTATTCTTTTTCTCTTCTTCTTGTCCTCATCTTTGTCATCTTCTTCTTCTACTTCTACTTCTACTTCTTCTTGTTCTTCTTCTTCTTCTTCCACTTCTTCTTCAACTTCTTCCTCTTCATTTTCTTTGTCTTCTTCTTACTTTTCTTCTTCTTCTTCTTCTTCTACTTCCACTTCTTAATTTTCTTCTTGTTCTTCTTCTTCTTCTTCATCTTGTCCTTCTTATTCTCCATCTTCTTCTTCTTTTTCTTCTCTCTATTCTTCTTCTCCTTCCTCTTCTTCTTCTTCTTCTAGTTCTTCCTTTACTTCCTATTCTTCTTCTTCTTATTTTTCTTCTTCTTCTTCTTCTTTTTCTTCTACTTGTTCTTCTTCTTCTTCTTCTTCTTCTCCTTCTTTTTCTTTTTCTTCTACTTCTTCTTCGTCTTTTTCTACTTCCTTTTCTTCTTTTTCATCTTTTTTTCTTCTTCTCCGTTGTCTTCTGTTTTTTTTTCTTCTTCTTCTGCTTCTCTTCTTCATCTTCTTCTTCTTCTTCTTCTTATTCTTCTTCTTCTTATTCTTCTTCTTCTTCTCCTTCTTCTTCTTCTTCTCCTTCTTCTTCTTCTTCTTCTTCTTCTTCTTCTTCATCATCTTCTTCCTCTTTTTCTTTTTCTTCTTTCTCCTCTTCTTCTCCTTCTTCTTCTTCTTCTTCTTCTACTTCTTCTTCTTCTTCTTCTTCTTCTACTTCTTTTTCTTCTTCTTCTTCTTCCACTTGCTCTACTTTTTCATCTTCTTCTTCTTCTTCTAGTACTACTTCTACATCTTTTTCTTCCACTAGTTCTTCTTCTTCTTCTTCTTCTTCCTTTTGTTCTTCTTATTCTTCTTCTTTTTCTTCTACTTCTACTTCTTCTCCTCCTACTTCTTCTTCTTCTTCTTCTATTCTTCCTATTTTTGTTCTTTTTCTTCTTCTTCTTCTCCTTTTTCCTTCTTATTCTTTTTTCTTGTTCTCCTCCTTCTACTTTCACTCCTTTTATTTCTTCTACTCCTTCATCTTCTTCTTCACCTTCTTCTTCTTCTCATTCTACTTCTTCTTCTTCTCCTTCTCCTTCTTCTTCTTCTTCTCCTTCTTCTTCATCCTCTTC
>JAIUJO010001639.1:0-2500 GCA_023846275.1 Vanilla planifolia | reverse complement strand
TTCCTCTTTTTCTACTTCTTCTACTACTTTTTTTTTCTTCTTCTTCCTCTTCTTCTTCTTCTTCTTCTTCTTCTTCTTCTTCTTTTTCTTCTTCTTGTTCCACTTCTTCTTCTTATTTTTCTTCTTCATCTGCATCTTCTTCTTATTCTTTTTCCTCTTCTTCCTGTTCCTCATCTTCGTCATCTTCTTCTTCTACTTTTACTTCAACTTCTAGTTCTTTTTCTTCTTCTTCCAATTCTTCTTCAACTTCTTCCTCTTCATTTTTTGACTTCTTCTTCCTTTCTTCTTCTTCTTCTTCTTCTACTTTGACTTCTTAATTTTCTTCTTGTTCTTGTTTTTCTTCATCATCTTCTCCTTCTTATTCTTCATCTTCTTCTTCTTTTTCTTCTCTTGATTCTTCTTCTTCTTCTTCTTCATCTTCCTCTTCTTCTTCTAGTTCTTCCTTTACTTCCTATTCCTCTTCTTCTTCTTTTTCTTCTTCTTCTTATTCTTCTTCTTCTTCTTTTTCTTCTACTTGTTCTTCTTCATCTTCTTCTTTTTCTTCCTCTTCTACTTCTTCTTCGTCTTTTTCAACTTCTTTTTCTTTTTTGTCTTCATCTTCTTCTTCTTCTTATTCTTCTTCTTCACCATTGTCTTCCTTTTCTTCTTCTTCTTCTTCTTCTACTTTTTCTTCTTCATCTCCTCCTTCTTCTTCTTCTTCTTCTTCTTCTTGTTCTTCTTCTTCTTGTCTGACTTATTCTTCTTCTTCTTCTACTTCTTCTTGTTCTTCTTCTTCTTAATCATCTTCTTCCTCTTTTTCTTCTTCTTCTTCCTCCTCTTCTTCTTCTTCTTCTTCTTCTTCTTCTTCTACTACTTCTTCTTCTTTTTCTTCTTCTTCTGCTTCTTTTTCTTCTTCTTCCTCTTCAACTTCTTCTTCTTCTTCTTTACCTTCTTCTTCATCTTCAACTAGTACTACTACTTCTTTTTCTTCTTCTTCTACTTCTTCTTCTTCTTTTTCTTCTTTTTGTTCTTCTTATTATTCTTCTTCTTCTGTTTCTTCTATTTCTACTTCTTCTCCACTTACTTCTTCTTCTTCTTCTTCTTATTCTTATTATTTTGGTTCTTCTTCTAATTCTTCTTCCTCTCCTTTTTCTTCCTATTCTTCTTCTTCTTCTTCTCCTTCTTCTTTCACCCCTACTTTTATTTCTTCTCCTCCTTCATCTTCTTCTTCACCTTCTTCTTCTTCTCGTTCTGCCTCTTCTTCTCCTTCTCCTTCCTCTTCTTCTTCTCCTTCTTCTTCATCTTCTTCTTTTTCTTGTTCTTCCACTTCTTCTTCCTCATCATCATCATCTTCTTCTTCTTCTTATTCTTCTTCCTCTTCCACTTCTTCCTCAACTTCCTCATCTTCTTCATCATCTTCTTCTTCTTCTTCCTTTTCTTCTTCTTCTTCACCATCTTCTTCTTCTTCTTCGTTTTCTTCTTCTTCTTCTTCTTCTTCTTTTTCATCTTCTTCTTCTTCTTCTTCTTCTTCTTCTTCCTCTTCCTCTTTTCCTTCTTCTTCTTCTATTTCTTCATCATCTTCTTTTTCTTCTTCTTTGTCTTCTTCTTCTTCCTCTTCTTCTTCTACTTTTTCTTCTTTTTCTTCTTCATCTTCTTCTTCATCCTCTTCTTCCTCTACTTTTTTCCTTTTCTTCTTCTTCTTATTCTTCTTCTTTTTCTTCTACCTCATCATTTTCCCTTCCTCTTCTTCTTCTTCTTCTTCGTGTTCTTGCTCTTCATCGTCTTATTCTTCATCTTCTTCCACTTCATCTTCTTCTTCATCTTCGTCTTCTTTTTCTTCTTTTTCTTCTTCTTCCTCTTTATCTCTTCCATTTTCTTCTTCTTCTTCTTCATCATCTTCTTCTCCTTCTCCTTCTTCTTCTTCTGCCTCTACTTCCTTTTCTTCTTCTTCTTCTTCTTCTTCTTCAACTTCTTCTTCTTTGTTTTCTACTTCTTCTTCTTCTTCTTCGTCTTCATCTTATTCTTCATCTTCTTCTTCTTCTTCTTCTTCTTATAATTCTCCTTCCACTTCTTCTACTATTTTTTATTCTTTTTTTCTTCTTCCTCTTCTTCTCATTCTCCTTCTTCTTCTTCTTAAACCACTTGTCCTTCTTCATCTTCTTCTTCCCCTTCCACTTCTTCTTCTTCTTCTTCTTCTTCCTCTTCCTCTTCTACTTCATCATCTTCCACTACGTCTTCTTCTTCTTCTTCTACTTCTTTTTCTTCTGCTTCTTCTTCTAATTCTTCTTCTTTTATTTATTCTTCTTCCTCTTCTTCTTCTTCTACCTCTTCTTCTTCTTCTTCTTTTACTTATTCTTCTTCTTGTTCTTCTTCTACATCCTCTTCTCCTCTACTTCTTCATCTCCTTCTCCATCTTCTTCTTCTACTTCTCATTTTTCTTATCTCTTGCCTCTTCTTCTTCTTCTATTTCTTCTTCTTCTCCTCCTTCTTATTCTTCTTCATATTCTTCTTCTTTTTCTTC
>JAIUJO010002553.1:17500-54926 GCA_023846275.1 Vanilla planifolia | reverse complement strand
ACTACTCTTCTCTAATATGCTTTGCTCCACTCAACTCTGCTCTACTCTACTATGCTCTGCAATGTTCTACTCTGCTCTACTCTAACCTAGCATAGCTAAGCCTAGCCTATCCTAGCTCTACTGCACTTTACTATGCTCAGCTTTGCTATGCTTTGCTTTGCATAGCTCAGCTTAGCTCAGCTCTGCTCTGTTATGCTCTACTCTATTCCATTCTACTTTGCTCTACTCTACTCTGCTGTGCATTGCTCTACTCTATTCTACTCTACTCTGCTCTGCTCGACTCTACTCTACTCTACTCTATTCTACTATACTATACTCTACTCTATGTTAGCCTAGTTTAGCCTAGCCTAATTGAGCCTAACCTAACCTAGCTCTACTCAATTTTACTCTATCTACTCCACCCTACTCTACTCTATTATACTCTAGCCTTGCCTAGCCTACCCTAGCCTAGCCTAGCCTAACCTAGCTCTCGTCTACTTTACTCTACTCTACTCTACTATAGTCCAATCTACTCTACTCTACTCTAACTTAGCCTCACCTAGCCTAGAATAACCTACCTCTAGTCTATTATACTCAACTCTACTATACTCTACTTTAGCCTAGCCTAGCTTAAACTAACTCTTCTCTTTTGTGCTCTACTCTTCTCTGCTTTGCTCTACTCTGCTCTACTCTGCTCTACTCTAATATGCTCTATTGTACTCTTGCCTAGCCTAACATAACCTAGCTTTGCTCTTCTCTTCTCTAATGTACTGTACTCTTCCATAATCTACTCTACTCTATCCTACTCTCTCCTTGCTCAGCCTAGTTTAGCCTAACCTTGCTCTACCCTACTATACTCTACTCTACTCTACTCTAACCTAGCCTTACCAAACCTAACTCTACTTTACTCTACTCTGCTCTTCTTTGTTCTGCTCTACTCTACTCTAACCTTGCCTTGCCAAACTATGCTATACTCTACTTTGCTCTACTCTGTTCTTTTCTACTCTACTTTACTCTACTATACTCTACTCCACTCTGCTCGGCTCTGCTCTGCTCTGCTATACTCTACTCTACTCTACTCTAACCAAGCCAAGCCTAACCTAGCCTTACCATGCTCTACTCTACTCTACTCTACTCTAACCTAACATAGCCTAGCCAATCCTAACCTAGCCTAGCTCTACTCAACTCTGCTTGCTAGACTGAGCTCTTTTTTTTCTCTATTATACACTACTCTGCTCTACTTTGCAATACTCTATTATGCTGTATTATGTTCTACTCTGCTCTGCTCTGCTCTGCTATTCGTTAACCTAGCATAGCCTAGCGTAGCCTATCCTTGCTTTACTGTACTCTACTATGCTCTACTTTGCTCTGCTTAGCTCAGCTTAGCTCATCTCTACTCAGCTCTACTCTATTATGCTGTACTCTATTCTACTCTACTCTACTAAACTTTGCTCTACTTTTCTCTACTCTACTCTTATCTACTTTAGTCTAGTTTAGCCTATCAAAGCCTAACCTAGCTCTACTCTACTCTACTCTACTCTAACCTAGCCTTGCCAAGCCTAGCTTACTCTAGCCTAGCTTAAACCAACCTAACCTTGCTCTACTCTGCTTTTACTTTATTTTACTCCACTCTACTCTAAACTACCATATTCTACTCTACTCTGCTCTAACCTAGCTCTAGTCTACTCTATTCTACACTTGCTTATCCTTGCCTAGCCTAGCTTAACCTAGCTCTACTCTGCTTTACCTTACTGTACTCTACACTGCTCTACTCTACTCTGCTCTGCTCTACTCTACTCTACTCAACTCTATTGTACTCTATCCTAGCCTAACCTAACCTAGCTCTACATACTCTACTTTACTCTTACCTAGCCTTGCCTAGCCTAACCTAGCTCTACTCTAGACAACTCTACTCTACTCTACTCTACATTACCCTACTCTACTCTACTCCATGCTACTCTACTCTACTCTATTCTACTCTGCTCTACTCTACTCTACTCTACTCTAGCCTAGCCTAGCCTAGCAAAGCCTATCCTTGCTTTATTCTTCTCTACTTTGCTTTGCACAACCTTACTCAGCTCTACTCTTCTTTACTCTACTCTTCTCTACTCCGTTATACTCTACTCTACTCTACCCTTCTCATCTCAGCTCTACTCTACTCAACCCTACTCTACTTTTGCATAGCCTAACCTTGCCTAGCCTAACCTAACCTAGCTCTACTCTACTTTACTCCACTCTACTATAAAATAGCTCTACTGTACATTACTCCACTCTACTCTACTCTATTATACTATACTCAATTATACTCTACTCTTCTTCACTCTACTCAACTCTACTCTACTCTAACCTAGCCTAGGATACTCTGCTCTATTCTACTCTACTATACTCTACTCTACTCTACTCTACTCTACTCCGCTTTACTAAACTTTATTCTACTCTAGCCCTATTTTGCCTTGACTAGCTTAGCCTAGCTTAACTTTGCTCTACTCTACTCTACTCAATTCTACTCTATTAAATCCTAGCCTAGCCTAGCATAACTTAACCATGCATAGTGTAACCTAGCTCTACTCTACTTTACCCTACTCTTCGCTGCTCTTCTCTACTCTAATCTCCTATATTCTACTCTACTCTACTCTAACATAGCCTAGCCTAACTTAGCCTAACCTATCTATACTCTACTCTACTCTACTCTAGACTAACCTAACCTACCTCTACTCTTCTCTGCTTCGTTATGCTCTACTATACTCTACTCTACTCTATTATACTCGTGCCTAGCCTTGCCTAACATAGTTGTACTCTATTATACTCTACTCTACTCTACTCTACTCTAACCTAGCCTAAGCTAGGCAAGCCTATCTATCCTAGCCTAGCTTAACCTTGCTCTACTCTACTCTACTATACTCTACTCTACTCTTCTCTAACGTAGCCTAGCCTAACCTAGCTCTAGTCTACTCTACTCTACTCTAGCCTAGCTTAGCCGACCCTAACCTTGCTCTACTACTTTACTTTGCTCTGCTTTGCTAATGCTACTCTGCTCTACTTTTCTCCACTTTCCTCTACTCCACTCTTCTATGCTATTCTCTACTCTACTCTATTCTACTTTGCTCTATTCTACTTTACACTACTCTACTTTACCTAAGCCTAACCTAACTTAACTCTACTCGACTATACTCTACTATACTCTACTCTACTCTACTCTACTCTAGCTTAGCCTAACCAAGCTTAGCCTAATATAGCTCTACTATACTCTTTCTTTCTCAATTATACTGCACTCTATTCTATTCTAGTCTAACCAAGCCTAGCCCAACCTTGCCTAGCTTAGCAAAAGCAAGCTTTACTTCGCTCTGCTCTACTCTATCCTGCCCTTCTCTACTCTGCTCTGCTTTACTTAGTTCTTATCTACTTCTCTCTACTATACTGTACTCTACTCTACTTTAGCCTTGCCTAGACTAGCCTAACCTATCCTAGCTCTACTCTACTCTACTCTACTCTACTTTATTCTGCTCTACTCTACTCTACAATAGCCTAGCCCAACCTAGCCTAACTTTTCTTTGCTCTACTCTACTCTACTGTACTACACTGTGCTTTTCTCTACTCTACTCTACTCTATTCTATTATAGCCTTGCCTAGCCTATCTTAGCTTAACTTTGCTTGACCTAGCTCTACTCTGCTCTACTACACTCTACTCTACTCTACTCTAGCTTACCCTAACTTAGATTAGCCTAGCATAGCCTAACCTACCTCTACTCTACTCTACTCTTCCCTTCTCTACTCTACTATACTCTATTCTACTCCACTCAAGCCTACCCTAACCTCGCCTAGCCTAACTTAACCTAGCTCTCCTCTTCTCTATTATATAATACTCAATATTATCCTACCGTACTCTGCTCTACTCTACTCTACACTATTCTACTCAACTCCAATGTAGCTAAGCCAAGCTTAGCCTAACCTACCTTGACCTAACTAGATCAACTCTACTATGCTCTTCTCTATTCTATTATGGTTTGCTCTACTCTCCTCTACTCAGCTCTATCTTACTTTGCTTGTCTCTGCTCTTCTCTTCTCTGCTCTACTCTTCTCTACTCTTCTATGTTTTACTCATCTTTGCTATACTCTACTCTATTATTCTTAAGCCTAGCCTAGCCTAGCTTACTCTAACTGAGCTCTACTCTACTCTACTCTACTCTACCTTACTCTACATTACTCAACTCATGCCTTGCCTAGCCTAGCCTAACCTAGCTCTACTCTACTCTACGATATGCTACTCTACTCGACTCTACCTTAATCTACTCTACTCTACTCTACTCTTCTCTAGCCTCGCCAAGCCAACGTAGCCTAGCCTAGCCTAACTTAACCTAGCTTTGCTCTGCTTTACTTTACTCTACTCTTCTCTACTTTTCTATGCTCTACTCTGCTATGCTCTACTCTACTCTACTCTGCTCTGCTCTAGTCTGCTCCACTATGCTCTACTCTACACTACTCTATCGTACTCTAGCCTACCATAGCCAAGCCTAACCTAACCTACTCTACTCAATTCTACTCCATCCAATCATACTCTGCTCTACTCTACACTACTCTATTCTTCTCTACTCTAGCCTAGCCTAGCCTTAACTAGCCAAATCTAGCCAAGCCTGGCCTAAAGAAACCAAGCTTTACTCTACTCTACTCTACTCTAGTCTACTCTACCCAACTTAAACCTAGCCTAGCCTAACCAAAGTCTATGCTACACTTGGTTAACCTAACCTAGCACTGCTCTGCTCTGATCTGCTTTAATATGCTCTACTCTACTCCAATTCACTCTACTCTACTCTTCTTTACTCTACTCTACTATGTTCTACTCTACCCTACCCTTCTTTTGCCTTGCTTAACCTAGCCTAACCTAACTTAGCTCTACTCTTCTCTACTCTACTCCACTTTACTCTGCTCTACTCTACTCTTCTCGAGCCTATCCTAACCTAGCTCAGCTAGCTAGCATAACCTTATTCTATTCTACTCTACTTTACCCTACTGTACTACACTCTACTCTACACTATTATACTCAAGTCAACTCTAACCTAGCCTAGCCTAGCTTAGCTTAGCCTAACAAAGCTCTACTCTACTCTACTCTACTCTATTCTATTCTACTCTACTCTACCTTGCTTTACTCTTCTCTGCTCTTCTTTACTCTACTCTTCTCTACTCCACTCAACTCTACTTTGCTCTACTATGCTCTACTCTGCTCTCCTCTACTCAACTCTACTCTTCTTTGCTATACTCTTCTCTGCTCTTCTCTGCTCTACTCTGCTCTTCTCTACTCTGTTATGCTCTGCTCTACTCTACTCCACTCTAGCCTAGCCTAGCCTAGCCTAACCTAGCCTAACTAAGCTCAACTCTTCTTACTCTACTCTGTTCTACTCTACTCCACTTTTCTTTACTTTACTCTTCTATACTCTACTGTATTGTACTATACACTAACCTAGCCTAGCCTACCATACCATTGCCTAGCTTAACCTAACCTAGTTATACTCTACTCTACTCTACTCTACCCTACTCTAGCCTAGCCTATCCTAGCTAACTTAGCACAGCTCCACTATACTCTACTCTACTTTTCTCTGCTCTGGTCTGCTCTACTCGACTCTACTCAACTCTACTCTATTGTACTCTAGCCAGGCCTATCCTTGCCTAGCCTAACTTAGCTCTACTCTCCTCTAGTCTACTCTATGCTACTCTACTCTATTATACTCTTCTCTACTCTATTCTACTCTATTCTAGCCTAGCCAAGCCTATCCCAGCCTAACCTAGCCCAACCTAGCCTAGGTAGCCTAACTAATCCTAGCTCTACTCTACTCTACTCTACTATAATCTTGCCCAACCTAACCTAGCCTAACAAAACCTAACCTAACTCTATTTTAGCCTAGCTTAGCCTAAGTTAGCTCTTCTCTACTCTACTCAGCTTTACTCTGCTCATGTTTGTATTGCTTTGCTTTGCTCAGCACTTCTTTTTCTCTACTCTATTATGCTCTATTATGCTCTCCACTACTGTACTCAAGCCTAGGCTGGCCTAATAAGGCTCTACTATATTCTACTCTACTCTACTCTTCTCTACTATGCTCTACTATACTCTACTATACTCTACTTTAGCCTAACCTAGCTTATAATAACCTAACTTAGCTCCACTCTACTCTACTCTACTCTACTCTGCTCTATTATACTCTACTCTACTCTTCTCTAACTTAGCATAGCCTTATTTAACCTAGCTCTACTTTACTATATTATATTGTACTCTACTATACTTTAATCTACTCTACTCTACTATATTCTACTCTAGTCTATTTTACTCTACTTTAGTCTATTTTACTCTACTCTACTCTACTCTACTCTAACCTAGCCTAACCTAGCTTAGCCTAACCTTGCTCAAATATTCTCTACTCTACTCTATTCTACTCTACTCTATTAGAGCCTACTCTGGCCTAGCCTAACCTAGCCTAACCTAACCTAACCTAGCTCTTCTCTACTCTACTTTGCTTTACTCTACTCTACTCTAGCCTAGCCTCACCTAGCCTAACCTAACCTAGCTCTACTCTACTCTTCTCAACTCTACTTTACTCTACTCTACTCTACTATAACCAAGCCTAACCGAGACTATCCTAGCTCTATTCTATTATACTCAACTCTACTATACTCTACTATACTGTGCATTATTCTGCTCTTCCTTATCCTAACTGAGCTCAACTCTAGCCTACCGTAGCCAAGCCTAACCAAGCTATATTCTACTCTATAGTGTTGTACTCTACTCTAGTAGACTCAAGTCTACTCTATTATACTCTACTCTACTCAACTCTACTCTACTCTAACCTAACCTAGCCTAGCCTAGGCTAACGTAGTTCTACTCTACTCTACTTTAGCCTTGCTTAGCCTACCCTAGCCTAGCCTCATCTAGCTTAACCTAACGTAGCTCTTCTCTACTCTACTCTACTAAGCTCTACTCTATTTTGCTCTACTCTACTCTTCTTCACTCTACTTTGCTCTAATCTATTCTATTTTACTCTACTTTATTGTACTATTGCCTAGCCTAGCCTATCCTTGCCTAGCCAAACCTAACCTAGCCAAGCTTAGCCTCGCCTATCTTAACCTAACTCTACACTACTCTACTTTACACTACTCTACTCTACTCTACTCTACTCTATTATACTCTTGTTTACTCTACTCTACTCTAACCAAGTCTAGCCTAGGCAAGTAATACTTAGCTTTATTCTACACTACTCTAGCCTAGCTTAACCTAGTTTAGCCTAGCTGAACCTAGCTCTACTCTACTCTCCTCACTCTACTCTATTATGCTCTTCTCTACTCTTCTCTACTCTATTGTACTCTACTCTAATGTACTATATCCTAGCCTAACTTAACCTAGTTCCACTCTACTCTACTTTACTCTACTTTAGCCTAGCTTAGCCTACCTTAACCTAGCTTAGCCTAGCCTAACCTAGCTCTATTCTAATTTGCTCTACTTTACTCTACTCTACTCTACTCTACTCTAGTCTACTCTAATCTACTGTATTACACTCTAGCCTAGCCTATCTCCACGCTACTCTACTCCAGTCTGCTCTAATCTACTCTATTCTACTCTAGCCTAGACAAGCTTAGCCTACCCTAGCATTGCCTAGCCTAGCCAAGCATAGCCTAAGCTTGCTCTATTATACTCTACTCTACTCTACTCTACTCGACTCGACTCTACTCTACTCTAAGCTACACTACTCTACTCTACTCTACTCTAGCATAGCCTAGCGTAACTTAGCTCAAACAAACTATGTTCTACTCTACTCTACCCTACTCTACTCTATTCTACTTTGCTATAGCATAGCTCAGCTAGGCCTAGCCTATCCTAGCCTTGCCTAACTTAGCTATACTCTACACTTCTCTACTCGATTCTACAATGCTCTGCTTGGCTCTACTCTACTCCACACTACTCTACTCTACTATACTATAGCCTTGCCTACCCAAGCTCTACTCTACTCTACTCTACTATACTCTACTCTATTCTGTTGAACTCTCCTTTACTCTACTCTAGCCTAGCCTAGCCTATCCTAGCCTAGCCTAACCTAACTTAGCTCTACTCTACTCTACTCAACTATGCTATACTCTACTCTTCTCTTCTTTTCTCAACTCTACTCAACTCTACTCTACTATGTTATTCTCTACTCTGCTCTTGTCTACTTTGCTCAGCTCAGCTTTGCTTGCTCTACTCTATTCTATTCTACTCTACTCTCTTTTGCTCTGCTCTGCTCTGCTCTGTTATGCTCTACTCTGTTCTGCTCCACTCCACTCTCCTCTCCTCTCCTCTCCTCTCGTCACCTCTCCTCTACTCTACTCTACTCTTCCCAACTCTTCTCTATACTACTCTTCTCTTCTCCATTCTACTCTACTATACTCTACCCTAGCCTAGCCGAGTCTAGCCTAATCAAGCTCTACTTTACTCTACTCTACTTTACTCTAGCCTAGCCTACCCAAGCCTAACCTAACACTACTCTTCTCTACTCTCCTCTATTCTACTGTAATCTAGCCTAGCTTAGCCTTGCCTAGCCTTCCCTAGCCTAACCTAGCTATGCTCTACTCTACTCTGCTTCGTATTACTCTGCTATACTCTTCTACTCTGCTCTTCTTTGCTCTGCTCTCGTCACCTCAACTCTACTTTACTCCACTCTATGCTGCTCTTCTCCACTCTGCTCTACTCTACTCTTGCTTAGCCAAGCCTACTTTATCTTATGCCACCCTAGCTTAGCCAAACCTCACTCTACTATACTATACTCTACTCTACTCTACTCTTCTCTACTCTACTTTACTTTACTCTAGCCTAACCTGGCCTAAGCTAGCTTAGCCTAGCCTAGCCTGACTTAGCTCTTCTCTACTCTACTCTACTCTTCTCTACTCTACAGTACTCTACATTACACTACTCTACTCTACTCTACTCTACTCTACTTTACTCTACTCTACCTTACTTTACTCTACTCTACTCAAGCCTAGCCTAGCCTAGCTCTACTCTACTTTACCATATTCTATCCTTCTCTTGTCAAACCTAGCCTTTCCTAGCCTACCCTATCCTAACATAGCTCTACTTTACTATACTCTACTCTACTTCAATCTACATAACCCTACTCAACTTTACTTGACTCTACTATAATCTATCATAGCCTAGCCTTATTTAAGCAGGCTCTACACTAATGTATTCTACTCTACACTATTCTAGCCTAGCATTACTTAGCCTAGCCTAGCCTTGTCTAGCCTAGCCTAGCCTTGTCTAGCCTAGCCTAGACTAAACTAACCTAGCTCTACCCTACTTTGCTCTATTCTCTTATGCTATGCTCTATTCTATACTTCTCTGCTCTACTCTACTCTAATCTACTCTACTTTACTCTGCTCTTTTCTACTTTATACTCTAGCTTTACCTACCTTAGCCAAGCCTAACTTAGCTCTACTGTACTCTACTATACTTTACTTTAGCCAAACCTAACCTAGCTTAACTTATCCTAGCCTAACCTAGCTCTACTCTACTCTAATCTAACCTAGCCTAAGCTTGCTAAACCTAGCCAGCCTAGCCTAACTTAGCTTTTCTTGGCTCTACTCAACTCAACTCTACTCTGCCCTATTATGCTCTACTCTACTCTACTCTACTCTACTCTACTCTGCTCTATTCTGCTCTGCTCCACTTTGTTCAGCTCTACTCTAATTTACTCTTCTCTACTCTAGCCTAGCCTAGCTTAACCTAGCTCTACTCTACTTTATTCTACTCTACTCTACTCTATTCTACCCTACTCTAGCCTAGCCTCGCTTAACCTTACTTAGCTAAGCCAAACTGAGCTCAACTTTGCTCCACTCTACCCTACTCGAGTCTCCTCTACCCTACATTACTCTACTCTACTTTACTCTTCTCTTCCTTTTTTTCTCTACTCTGCTCCTCTCTTCTCTACTCTACTATACTCTGCTCTGCTTTTCTCAACTCTACTTTACCCTTATTTGCTCTACTCTACACTACTCTCCTCTCCTCTCATCTCCTCTCCTCTACTTTGCTCTCCTCTACTCTACTCTACTCTACTCCACTCTTCTCTACTCTACTCTACTCTAATCCATTCTACTCTACTATATCTTACTCTACTATATTCTACTCTGTTCTACTGTACTCTTGCCTAGGTTAGCCTGGCCTAGCCTTGCCTATCAAGCTCTACTCGACCCTACTCTACTCTGCTCCACCTTTTCTCTACTCTAGCCTAGCCTAACCTAGCATTGCCTAGCCTACCCTAGCATACCCTAACCTAGCCTTGCCTTGCCTAACCTAGCTTTACTCTTATATACTCTACTCTACTCTACTCTATCCTATCTTAACCTAGCATAGCCAAGCTTAACATAGCTTAGCTTTACTCTATTTTTCTCCTCTTCTTTTCTCTGTACTGTTATGCTCTACTCTACTCTACTCTACACTGTTATACTTTAATCAAATCTACTTTTTTGCTCTGCTCTGCTCTCCTCTACTTTGCTCTCCTAATCTCTCCCCTACTTTACTCTACTCACTCTGCTCTACTCTACTCCACTATACCATAATTTACTCTACTCTAATCTACTCTACTTTACTCTACTCTACTTTACTCTACTCTATAATACCTACTCTACTCTACTCTACTTTACTGTTGCCTTGCCTAGCCTAAGCAAGCCCACTCTACTCTACATTGCTCTACTTTACCCAACTCTACTGTACTTTAAGTTTGCCTTGGAAAGCGTAGCCTACCCTTGTTGAGCCTAACCTAGCACTACCCTACTACTCTCACTTTACTCTTCTCTACTTTATTTTACTCTACTCTACTCTACTCAACTCTACCTTACTCTACTCTACTCTACTATACTATACTCTAGTCTAGCCAAGCCTTGCCTAGCCTAGCCTAAGCTATCCCTACTCAACTCTGCTTTGCTCTACTCTACCATGCTCTGCCCTACTCCACTCTACTTTACTCTTCTATACTCTGCTCTACTCTACTCTTCTCTGTTCTACTCTGCTCTGCTCTGTACTCTAGCTTAGCCTAGCCTAACTTAGCTAGACTTTACTCTAGCCTAGCCTAGCCTACTTGAGCTTAGCCTCACCTAGCTTTGCCTATCCTAACCTACCTCTAATTTACTCTACTCTACTTTGCTCTACTCTACTATAACCTAGCCTAGCCTAACTTAGCTCTATTCTTCTCTACTCTTTTCTATTCCATGTTACTCTAAATATGTCTGCTCTGCTCTCTGCTCTATTCTTCCCTACTCTACCCCACTCTAGCCCAACCTAACTAGCCTAACCTAGCTCTACTCTACTCTACTCTACTCTAGCCTCACCAAGCCTACCCTAGCCTATCCTAGCTTAGCCTAGCCTAGCTTAGCCCAACCTAACCTAGCTCTACTCAACTCTACTATGCTCTAGTCTAATTTACTCTGCTTTACTCTAATCTACTCTACTCTACTCTTCCTTACTCTAACCTAGCATAGGCAAGCCTAGCCTAGCCAAGCTCTACTCTATTCTACTATAATCTACTCTACTATACTCTACTCTACTCTAACATAACTTTACGTAGCCCAGCCTAACCTAGCTCTTCTCTACTCTATTGTACTCTACTTTTCTATACTTTGCTCTACTATACTTTTTTATTCTCTACAATATTCTCCTTTGCTCTACTCTTTTTTGCTATACTCTGCTCTACTCTACACTATTCTACTCTGCTCTACTTTGTCTGCTCTACTTTGCTTTGCTCTGCTCTGCTCTCCTCTACTCTAGTCAGCTTTGCTTTGCTCTACTCATCCTTGGTCTGCTCTATTCTACTCTACTATACTCTACTTTAGCCTAGCCTAGCCTAATCGAACATAGTTTAACCTAGCTCTACTCCACTCTACTCTACTCTACCACTCTACTCCAGCCTAGCTTAGCTTGGCAAAACCAAGCCTAGCCTATCCTAACCTATCCTCGCTATTCTCTACTCTACTCTGCTCAACTCTACTCTAGACGAGCCAAGCCTAGCCAAGCCTAACCTTGCTTTGCTCTGCTCTGCCCTTCTCTGCTCTACTTTGCTCTGCTTTCCTCTCCTCTCCTCTCCTCCCTTTTATTATCTTCTCCTCTCCTCCCATCTCTTCTACTCTACTCTACTCTACTCTATTCCATTCTACTATACTCTACTCTACTCTACACTCACCTAGTCTAATAGAATCTAGCTCTACTCTACTCTACACTACTCTACTCCAGCTTAGTCTTCTCTAGCTTTGTTTAGCCTTGCCAAGCCTAACCTAACCAATCTCTACTCTACATTACTCTGCTCAGCTCAACTCAGCTTAGCTCTCCTCTCCTCTCCTCTACTCTACTCTGCTCTAGCTTAGCCTAACCTAACATAACCTAACCTAACCTAGCTCTACTTTGTACTACTCCACTCTACTCTACTTGATGCTATCCTAGCCTAACCTAGCCTAGCCTGGCCTACATTAGCCTATCCTAGCCTAACCTATCGTAACCTAGCTCAACTCTTCTACTTTACTCTATTCTACTCTACTTTATTCTACTCTACCCTACTCTACTCTAACCTTGCCTAGCCTAGCCTAACCTAACTAGCTCTACTCTACTCTACTCTACTCTACTCCATCCTAGCCTAGCCTAGCATAGTCTAGCTCAGCCTAACATTGCTCAGCTCTTCTCTACTCTACTCTACTTTTCACTGCTATGCTCTTCTCTTCTTTGCTCTACTCCACTCTACTCTTCTTTATTCTACTATGCTATACTCTACTGTACTCTGCTCTACCATGTTATGTTCTACTTTACCTCTAATATAAACTAGCCTAGCCTAACCTAACCTAACTCTACTTTACTCTACCCAAGCTTAGCATAACATGGCCGAGACTAGCTTAGACACACATAGCCTAGCCTAACCTAGCTCTACTCTATTCTACTCTATTTATTCCACTCAACTCTACTCAACTTTAAACAAGCCTTCCCTAGCCGGATCTAGCATCACCTAACCTAGCTCTACACTATTCTACTCTACCCTACTCTACTCTGCTCTTCTCTACTCTATTCTGCTCTAACCTGCTCGAATCTACTCTTCTCTTCTCTGTTGAACTCTACTCTACTCTTCTCTCCTCTACTTTGCTCTACTATTCTTTATACTACTCTGCTCTACTCAACTCTACTCAACTCTAATATGCTCTAACCTAACTTGGCTCCACTCTACTCTACTATAGTGTAGCCCAGCCTAACCTACCTTAGCCTAGCTTGCCTAGCCTAACCTAGCTTTACTCTACTCTACTCTAACCTAGCCTTGTTTAGCCAAGCCTAACCTAGCTCTACTCTACTCTAACACAGCCTAGCCTAGCTTTGCCTAGCCTAACTTAGCTATACTCTGCTCTGCTTTTATCTACTCTAATTTTCTCTACTCTGATCTACTCTATTTTTCTCAGTTCTATGCTGCTCTGTACTACTTTGCTCTACTCTACTATGTTCTGCTCTACACAACTCTACTCTAGTACACTCTAGCCTAACCTAGCCTATCAAGCTATACTCTACTCTATTCTACTCTAACTTAGCCTAGCCTACCCTAGTCAAACCTAGCTCTACTCTACTCTACTTTACTCTACTCAAGCCTAGCCTAGCCTAGCCAAACCTAGCATAGTCTAGTCGAACCTAGCTCTACTCTACTCTACACTGCTCTACTCCACTATGCTCTGCTCTGCTCTACTCTGCTCTACTTTACTCTACTATACTCTGTTTTATTCTACTCTAGCCTAGCTAGCCTAACCTAGCATTACTCTACTCTTCTCCACTATACTCTACTATACTCTACTCTGCTCTACTCTTATCACTTTACTCTAGCCTGGCCAAATTGAGCCAAGCCAAGCCTAACCTAGCTCTACTCTTCTGTAGTATACTTTACTCTACTATACTATGCTCTACTCTATTATACTCTACTCTGTTCTACTCTACTCTACTATAATATACTCTTCTCTAATTTAGCTTAACTTAACCTAGCTCTACTCTATTTTGCTCTACTCTACTCTACTCTATTCTATTCTACTCTACTCTTCTTTGCTCTACTTTGCTTTGCTCTTCTCTGCTCTGCTCACCTCTACTCTACTTTTTTTGCTTTGTTCTACTCTACTCTACTCTTGCCTAGTCTAGCCTAACCAACCTCTACTCTACTTTACTTTGCTCTACTCTGCTTTATTCTACTTTAGCCTAGCCTAACCTAACCTAGCCTAATTTAGCCTAACCTAGCTTTACTCTACTATACTCTACTCTACTCAATTATGCTATACTCTACTCCACTTTACTCTACTCCACTCTACTCTACTTTAACCAAGCCTAACCAAGCCTATCCTAACTTATCTCTACTATATTCTAGCCTAACCTAACCTAGCAAATCCTAGCATAGCCTAGCCTAGCCTAACCTAACACTACTCTACTTTGCCTGCTTAGTTCTACTCTATTATGCTCTTCTCTACCTTAATCTTCTCTTCTCTTCTATGCTCCACACTGTTCTACTCTGCTCTATTGATCTCTACTCCACTCTAACCAAGCTTAGCCTAGCCTAGCCTAACCTAGCTCTACTCTACTTTACTCTACTCTACCTTGCTCTACTCTTCTCTGCTCTTCTCTACTCAACTTAGCTCTATTCTACACTGCTCTACTCTACTTTGCTTTACTCTACTTTATTTTGCTTTGCTCTATTTTGCTCCACTCTATTTTACTCTATTCTACTTTGTTTACTCTACTTTCCTCTGCTTTACACTACTCAGCTCTACTCTGTTATACTCTTCTCTACTCTACTCTACTGCACTCTACTCGACTGTACTCTACTCTACTCCAGCAAAGTCTATCCTAGCTTAGCCTAGGCTAGCCTAGCCTAACCTAGCTCTACTCTACTCTGCTTTACTCTACTTTACCCTACTCTACTCGACTCTACTCTAGCCTTCCCTAACCTAGCCTTGCCATTTGATGCCGGACGGATTACAATAATTTGAGCAATGTGTCCCCACCACCATTCCTACCCTAGCCTATCCAAGGCTTACCTAGCTATACTCTACATTAGTCTACCCTACTCTACTCTACTTAACTCTACCCTTACCTAACCTAGACGAGCTTATCCTAACCTAGCTTAGGATAGCCTAGCCTAACCTAACATAGCTCCACTCTACTCTACTCTAGCCTTGCCTAGCTTATTCTACCCTAACCAAGCTCTACACTACTATACACTATTATACTTTACTCTACACTACCCGACTCTACTCTACTTTAACCTTGCTTAGCCTAGTACAGCTAAGCCTAACATAGCTCTTCTATGCTTTGTTTTGCTCTGCTTTACTTTGCCCTGCATTACTCTTCTTTTCTCTACTCTGCTCTAATTTACTCTACTCTTTTCTTCTCTGCTCTTCTCTGTTATGCTCTTCTCTACTCTACTTTTGTCTACTCTATTGTACTCTAGCCTAGCCTAGCCTAGACTTGTCTAGCCTAGTCGAGCTTTACTCTTTGCTACTCTTCTCTATGCTACTCTTCTTTATGCTACTCTACTCTACACTACTCTACTCCAGCCTGGCTTAGCCTAGCCTACCCTATCCTAGCCTAACCTAACTTAACTCTACTTTACTCAACTCTAGTTTATTTTACTCCACTATATTATACTCTACTCTTCTTTACTCTAGTTTACTCTACTCTAAACTAGCTTAGTCTAGTATATCTAGCTCTACTATTCTCTACTCTTCTTGAGCCTACCCTAGCATAGCTTAGCCAAGCCTAGCCAATCCCAGCTCTACTTTGCTCTCATCCACTCTGCTATATTTTTCTTTATTCTACTCTACTCACTATTGCTTTAGTCTACTCTGCTCTACTCTGCTCTGCTCTACTCTACTCTATTCTACTCTACTATTTTATACTCTACTCTAACCTAACCTAGCCTAGCGTAACCTAGTTTATCCTAGCTATACTCTTCTCTACTCTACTCTAGCTTACCTTAGCCTAGCCTAACCTAGCTCTGCACTACTCTGCTCTACTCTGCACCATTTTGCTTTATTCTACTCTTCTCTCTACTACTCTACTCCACTCTGCTATGTTCTACTCTGCTCTACTCTACTCTACTATATTGTGCTCTAACCTACCCTAGCTCTACTCTACTCTACTCTACTATACTCTACCCTACTACAACCTAGCTAGCCTAACCTAACCTAGCTATACTCTACCCCACTTTCCTCTATTCCACTCTACTCTACTATACATTACTCTACTCTAATCTAACCTAGCCAAGCCTAACTTGGCTCTACTCTACTCTACTCTATCCTAGCCTAGCATAGCCCAACCTAGACAAACCTCGCTCCACTCAACTCTGCTCTACTCAGCTCAGCTCTGCTCTTCTCTTCTCTACTCTCCTCAGCTTTACCCTACTCCTCTTTGCTAGGCTCTACTCTGCTCTATTATGCTCTACTCTGCTATACTCTGCTTTGCTGTGTTATGCTCTATTTTGCTCTATTCTACTCTACTCTGCTCTGCTCTACTCTACTCTACTCTATTCGACTCTAGCCTAGTTTTGCCTAGCCTACTCTAGCCTAGCCTAAGCAAGCTCTACTCTACATTACTCTACTCCAATGTACTCTACTCTACTTTGCTCTAACCTAGCATAGCTTAACCTAGCTCTGCTCTGCTCTACTTTACTTTGTCTTGATCTGCTCTGGTCTACTCTACTCTACTCTACTCCTTTCTACTCTCCTCTGCTCTGCTTTAGTCGACTCTACTCTACTCTACTCTAATCTAATCTACTCTAGCCTTGCCTATCCTAGCCTTGTTAACCAAACCGAGCTCTACTGTACTCTACTCTGCTCTAATCTACCCTACTATATTCTACTCTACTTTTTTTACTCTACTCCACTCTACTCTACTCTAACTTAGCCTAACATAACCTAACCTCGCTCTATTCTACATTGCTCTACTCTTCTCTATTCTACTCTGCTCTGCTCTGGTCTACTCTAGCATTGTCTAGCCTAGCCTTGCTTAACCAAACATAGCTCTACTATACTCTACTCTACTCTAATCTACCTTACTCTATGCTACTCTATTCTACTCTACTTTTCTTTACTCTACTCCACTCTACTCTACTCTAACCTAGCCTAACTTAGCCTAGCTTAGCTTAACCTAGCTCTATTCTACATTGCTCTACTCTTCTCTATTCTACTCTGCTCTGCTCTACTCTATTCTACTCAACTCTACACCAACCAAGACTAGCCTAACGTAGCCAAAGCAAGCTCTACTCTACTCTTACCAAGCCTTGCCTAGCCTATGCTAGCCTAGCCTACCCTAACCTTGCAAAACCTAGCTATACTCTACTCTACTCTACTCTACTCTAACCTAGCTTAGCCTAACTTTACCTAACCTAGCTCTACTCTACTCTACTCTACTCTAGCTTAGTTAGCGTAGCCTTGCCTAGCCTAGCTTAGCATAACCTAACTCTACACAGCTCTTCTCTATAATACTTTGCTTAGCTCTGTTCGGTTTCACTCTACTCTGCTCTATTATACTCTAGCTTAGCCTAGAATAACCTATCTTAGCTTTACACTTTCCTACTCTACTCCATTCAACTCTAGCCTAGCCTAGCCTAACCTAGCTCTTTTCTACTATACTCTTCTCTTTACTCTACTCTACTCTACTCTACTCATGTTTAGCCTAACCTAGCTCTACTCTACTCTACTTTTCTCTACTCTGCTCTACTCTACTCTACTCTACTCTACTCTGCTTTGCTCTGCTCTACTCTACTCCACTCTACTCTACTCTAGCCTAGCCTAGCCTAACAATGCTCTACTCTGTTGTACTCTACTCTAAACTACTTTACTCTATTCTACTCTACACTACTCTACTCTACTCTTTTGTACTCTAGCCTAGCCTAACCCTACCTAGCCAAGCCAATTCTATCCTAGCATATCCAGGCTTAGCCCAACCTAACCTACCTCTACTCTACTCTACTTTACTCTACTCTACTCTACTTTACTCTACTCTAACCTAGCTTAGCCTACCCTAATATAACACTGCTCTACTCTACTCCACTCTACTAAATTCTACTCTCCTCTACTCTATTTTAGATTAGCCAAGCCTAACCTTGCTCTGCTCTACTTTGCTCTATTTTGCTATGCTCTTCTCTACTTTACTCTAATTTTCTCTGCACTAATGTACTCTACTCTATTCTACTCTACTCTGCTTTGCTCTGCTCTGCTCTATGCTACTCTGCTTTTCCCTGCTCTACTATGCTCTACCCTACTCTGCTCTGCTCTGCTTTACTCTGCTACACTCTACTCTACTCCACTCTACTATACTATACTCTACTCTATCTTAGCTGATCCTAGCAAAGCCAAACCAAGCACTGCACTACTCTTCTATACTCTACTCTACCTTGCTCTATTCTACTCTACTTTGCTTTGCTTTACTCTACTCTATTATACCATATTCTTCTCTAATTTAGCCTAGCTGAGCTTAACCTAGCTATGCTCTTCTCTGCATTAGTCTTCTCTACTCTATTCTATTTTGCTCTATTGTACTCTAGCCTTACCTAGCCTAACCTAACCTAGCTCTACTCTACTTTACTCTATGCTACTAGCTTAGCCTAACCTATGCTAGCCTTGGCTAACCAGCCTAACCTAGATCTATTTTACTCTACTCTACTCTACTCTATTATACTCTATTCTAGTCTACTCCACTCCACTCTGCTCTACTCTACTCTACTCTACTCCACTCTATGCTGCTCTTGCATAGCCAAGCTTAGCCCAACCTAACCTAGCTCTAATATACTTTATTTTTCTCTACTCTACTCTACTCTACTTTACTATACTATAATCTACTATACTTTACTCAATTCTACCCTAGCCTAGTCAAGCCTTGCCAAGCCTACCATATCCTAAACTAACCTTACTATACTTTGCTCTACTTTGCTTTTGTTTGCTCCACTCTACTCCGATTTTCTCTATTCAGCTATACTCTACGCCACTCTGCTCTACTCTACTGTGCTCTGTATTGCTCTGCTCTATTTTGCTCCTCACTACTCTACTATACTCTTCTCTACTCTACTATACTATACTCTGCTTTGCTTTACTCTACTCCACTCTACTATACTGTACTTTACACAAGCCTAGTCGAGCCTAGCCAAGCCTAGTCAAGCGTTGCTCTACATTACTCTGCTCAGCTTTACTCTGCTCTGCTCAGCTCTACTCTAATTTTCTATACTCTACTATACTCTACTCTACTCTACTTTACTATGCTTTGCTCTGCTCTACTCTACACTACTCTTCTTTGCTTTGACTTACTCTACTCTACACTACTCTACTCTACTCGAGCCTAGTTTAGCTTAGCTTGGCATAGCTTAACCTAACTCTTCTCTACTTTACTTTACTCAACTCTACTCTACTTTGCTCTAGCTAGCCTAGCTTAGCCTAGAATAGCCTAACCTATCCCTACTCTACTTATCTCTACTGTACTTTACTCTATTGTCATTTGCTCTACTCTACTCCACTCTACTCTAACTTAGCCTAACTTAGCCTAAACTAACCAAACTCTACTCTACTTTATGCTACTATGCTCTATTCTACTCTAAACTAGCCTAGCCTAGCCTAACTTAACGTAGCTATGCTCTTCATAGCTCTACTCTGCCCTACTTTGCTCTACTATGTTCTGCTCAACTCTACTTTTCTCTACCCTGCTCTACTCTACTCTAGTTTACTTTACTCTACTCTACTTTACTCTAGCCTAAAAAAGCCTAGTCTTACAAAATCTAGATCTACTCTACTCTACTCTACTATACTCTAGCCTAACTTAGTTTTACTCTAATCAGCTCTGCTCTAGCTTAGCCTTGCTTAGCCAAGGCTAGCCTGGCCTAGCCTAGCCTAACCTAACTCTACTCTACTCTGCTTGCTCAGCCATGCACTTTTTGGTTCTGCTCAGTCTGCTCTGCTTACTTCTTCTCTACTCTACTCTTCTATGCTCTACGTTATTTTGCTCCACTCTGCCATTCTCTACTCTACTCTACTCAACTCAGCTTAGCTCTACTCATCTCCACATTGTTATGCTCTACTCTGTTTTGGTTTGCTCTACTCTACTCTACTCTGCTCTACTCTACTCTACTCTACTCTACTCTACTCTACTCTAACTTAGAATAGCCAAGCCTAACCTAACCTAGCTCTACTCTACCCTGCTCTGCTCTATTCTTCTCTTCTCCATTCTTCTCTTCTCTATTCTACTCTGCTCTACTCTAGCCAAGTTAATCCTAGCTTAGCTAAGCCTAGCCTAACTTAGCTCTACTCTACTCTACTCTAGCCTACCCTAGCATAACTTAGCCTACACTAGCCAAACCTAGCTCTACTTTACTTTACTCTATAATATTCTACTCTACTCCAATCTACTCTACTCTACTCTACTCTTCTCTAATTCAACTTAGCCTAGCATAGCAAAACCTAGCTCTACTCTACTCTACTCTACTCTACACTACTCTAGCCTAGCCAAGCCTTGCCTATCCTAACCTAGCTCTTCTCTTCTCTACACTACTCTGCTCTACTTTGCTCTACTCTACTATAATCTACTCTACTATACTATAACCCAGCCTAGGCTAACTTAGCTCTACTCTCCTCAACTCTACTCTACTCTATTCTACTCAAGCTTTCCTATTCTTGCCTAACCTAGCTCTACTCTACTCTACTCTACCCTACACTGCTCTTCTCTACTCTTCTCTAATCTAGCCTAAGCTAACCTTGATCTACTCTACTCTATTCTGCTCTGTTATTCTTTACTCTGCTCTACTATGCTCTACTCTGCTCTACTTTACTCTGCTTTAATTTGCTCTGCTCTGCTCTACTCTACTCTACTCTACTCTAGCCAAGCCTAACGTAGACCTACTCTACTCTACCCTACTCTGCACTTCTCTAGCCTAGCCTAACCTAGCCTTGTCCTACTTCACTTTACTCAACTCTACTCTCATTTATTATATTCTACCCAACTCTATTTTAACGTAGCCTAGCCTAACCTAACTCTACTTTACTCTGTTGTACTCTACTCTAGCTAGCCTAGCCATGCCTAAGCTAGCTCTACTCTACTTTATTATGCTCCACTCTAATCTACTCCTCTCTTCTCTACTCTACTCTACTCTACTCAACTCTACTCTACTCGACTTTATTGTACTCTTGCTTAGACTAGCCAACACTAACTCTAATATACTTTACTCTATTCTAGCCAAGCCTAAGAAATCCTAGCCTAACTTAGCCTAACCTAGCTCTACTCTATTTTTCTCTATTCTACCCTATTATACTCTACACAACCCTACTCTACACTACTTTACTGTATTCTAATCTGCTCTACTCTAAATTAGACTAGCTTAGCTTTGCTTAACCTAGCTCTACTCTATGCTGCTCCACTATACTCTGCTCTACTCTGCTCTGCTTTGTTCTGCTCTACTCTGCTTTGCTCTGGTCTATTCTGCCCTTCTCTATTCTACTACTCTTCTATGCTCTATTCAACTATGCTCTTCTTTGCTCTGCTCTGCTTTGCTCTGCTATGCTTTGCTCTACTTTACTCTACTCCATTCTGCTCTCCTCTACCTAACACTACTCTACTCTACTCTACTCAATTCAACTCTACTTTACTCTAGCCATGTTTTGCTTAGCCTAGCCTTGCCTAACCTAGCTCTACTCTACCCTACTCTACTCTACTGTACTCTAGCCGAGCCTCCCCTAGCCGAGCCCACTCTAGCCTAAAAATTCCTAACCTAACTTAGCTCTACTCTAATTTACTCAACTCTACTATATTCTACTCAAATTTATTATATTCTACTCTGCTCTACTCTAACTTAGCTTAGCCTAACTTAGCTCTACTCCACTCTACCCTACTCTTCTCTACTCTACTCTAGCCTACCTGGCCTAGCCTATCCTAGCTCTACCCTACTCTAGTTTACTCTACTCTATTCTTCTCTACTCTAACTTAGCCTTGCCTAACCAAGCCTATCTTAGCCTAACCTTGCACTACTCTACTCCACTCTAACCTAAGCTAGCTTAACTGAGCCTAAACTACCTCTACTTTCTCTAATCTACTCAACTCTATTATAGACTTTCCTGGCTTAGCATAACCAAGCCTAGCCTAGCCAAGCCTAACTTATCTCTACTCTACTCTGCTTTACTTAGCTCTACTCAGCTTAGCTCTACTCTACTTTTCTCCACTTTGCTCTACTCTACTCTACAATGCTCTACTCTAGTCTACCTGCTCTACTTTGCTATACTTTTCTCTACTCTACTCTACTCTACTGTAGTCTAACAAAGCCTAGCCTTGCCTAACCTATCCTAACTATACTCTACTCTAGTCTACTTTACCCTACTCTAGCCAATCCTATCCTAGCGTAGCCTAGCTTTGCCTAGCCTAGCCTAACCTAGCTCTTCTCTACTCACTTTTACTCACATAAACTCTACTCTACTCTACTCTACCTTACTCTAACCTAGCCAAGCCTAGTCTAGCTTAGGCTATCCTAGCTCTACTCTACTCTGCTCTGCTCTACTTTGCCTTTCTCTGCTCTAATCTACTCTTCTCGATTTTGCTATGCTCTATTTTGTGCTTCTTTCCTCTGCTCTACTCTGCTTTGCTCTTCTATGCTCTGCTCAACTCAACTCTGCTCTACTCTAGTTGAACCTAGGTTAGCATAGCATAACTATGCTCTTCTCTACTCTACTCTACTTTACTCTACTCTAGCCTAGCCTAACCTAGCTCTACTCAACTTTTCTCTACTCTACTCTACTCTACAATACTTTTCTCTAACATAGCTTAGCAAATCCTAGCCTAACCTAGAACTACTATACTCTATTCTACTCAAGCTTAGTCTGGCTTAGCCAAACCTAGCTCTACTTTGCTCTACTCTACTTTGCTCTACTTCTCTCTGCTCTGCTCTACTTTACTCTACTCTTCTCTACTAACCTCGACTCAATGTACTCTAGCTTAGACTAACCTATCTCTACTCTACTCTACTCTAGCTTAGCCTAGCCTAACTTAGCCTAACCTAGCCTATCCTTGCCCATCCTAACCTAGCTTGACTCTACTCTACTTTACTCTATTAGACTCCACTCTACTATGCACTATCCTAAACTAGCCTAGCCTAGCTTAACTGAGCTCTACTCTAATCAACTCTACTCTAGTCTACTCTAGCGTAACCTAGCCTAAACTTGCCTAGCCTAGCTTAACCTAGCTCTACTCAACTCTACGATACTACAATCTACTCTACTCTACTCTACTCTATTCCACTCTAATCGAGCCTAGCCTAACCTAGCTATACTCTAGTCTGCTCTGATCTATTCTACTATTCTCTGCTCTACTCTACTCTTCATAATTCTCCTTTGCTTTGCTCCACACTACTCTACTCAACTGTACTTTACAATAATCTAGCCTAGCTTAGCCTAACCTAGCTTTGCCCTACTCTACTCTACTCTACTCTACTCTACTCTACTTTACTCTACTCTACTCTAGCTTAGCCTAACCTAGCCTACCTTAGCCTTACCCTAGCCTACCTTAGCCTTGCCTAGCCTAACCTAGCTCTACTGTACTCTTCTTTACTCTACTCTACACTGCTCTACTCTAGCCGAGCCTAGTTAAGCCTTGCCTACCCTAGCCTAATCAAGCACTACTCTACTATGCTCTGCTCTACTCTTCTCTACACTGCTCTACCCTACTCTGCATTACTCTACTCTTCTTTTTTGCTTTGTTCTATTCTACATTGCTCTACTATTATCTCCTCTCCTCCCCTCTACTCGACTCTACTATACTCTACCCTACTCTATTATACTTCACTCTACTCTACTCTACTCTACTCTGCTCTATTGTACTCTAACATTGCCTAGTATAGCCTAGCCTAACCTAACCAAACTCTACTCTACCCTACTCTACTCTAATCTAGCCTAACCTTGCCTAGGCTACCCTAACCTGGCCTACCCTTACTTAACGTAACCTAACCTGGCTCTACTATACTCTACTCCACTCTACTGCTCTTGACTCTAATTGACTCTACTCTACTCTAACATAGCTAGCCTTGCCTAACCAAGCTCTACTATACTCTTCTCAACTCTACTCTATTCTACTCTAGCCAAGCCTTGCCTATTCTAGCCTAGCCTAACCTATCTCTACTCTACTCTACTCTACACTACTATGTTATGCTCTGCTCTACTCTTCTCTACTTTACTATACTCTACTCTACTCTACTCTGCTATACTCTTCTCTCCTCTGTACTCTAGCATAGCTTAGCATAGCCTACCGAAACCTATCTCTACTCTGCTATAGTCTAGTCTACTCTACTCTATTATAGCATAGCCTAATCTAGCCTCGTCAACCATAGCCTTGCCTAGCCTAGCTTAGCCTAGCCTAACTAAGCCTTACTCTACTCTACTCTACTTTGCTCTACTCAACTCTACCCTACTCCACTCTACTCTACTCTTTACTTCTCTTATGTAACCCAACCTAGCCTAACCTAACTCTTCTTTGCTCTACTATAATTGAGCCTAGCATAACTTAGCCTTGCCTAACCTAGCTCTACTCAACTCTACTGCTCTACTCTACTTTGCTCTGCTCTGCTCTACTTTGCTCTACTTTGGTATATTCTACTTTAACCAACTCTACTCGAGCCTAACTTGGCCTAAACAAGCTGTACTCTACATACTCTATGCTACCCTTCACTACTCTACTTTACTATACTCTACACTACTCTTGCCTAGCCTAGCCTAAAACCTTGGCTATCCTAGCTTAACCTAGCCTAGCTTAGCCTAACCTAGCTCTGCTCTACTCTACTCTGCTCTATACTACTCTACCTTGCTATGCTCTACTCTGCTCTGCTCAGCTCTTCTCTGCTCTATTCTACTCTGCTCTGCTCCACTCTACTCTACTGCACTCCACTCTAGCATAGCATAACCTAAACTAGTCAAGCCTAGCTGAGCTTTACTCTACTCTATTCTACTCTACCTTACTCTACACTAGTTTACTCTACTCTACTCTAGTCTATTCTAACCTATCATAGCCTAGCCTAGCCTAACCAAGCCTAGCCTAACCCAACACTACACTACAAGACTCTACTCTACTAAGCTATACTCTATTCTACTCTACTCTACTCCACTCTACTAGACTCTACTCTGCTTTACTCTACTATACTCTACTTTAACCTAGCCTAGCCTAGCCTAACCAAACCTAGCTTCGCTCTACTCTACTCTACTCTAATCTAGCCTAGCCTAACTTAACCTAGCTTGTCTCTATTATTCTTTGCTCTGCTCTACTCAACTCTACTCTGCATTAGTCTTTTCTGCTCTACTTTGCTCTACTTTTCTCTATTATGCTCTGCTCTACTTTGCTTTACTCTTCTCTACTCTATTGTACTCTAGCCTAGCATAACCTAGCCTAGTTCTAATATACTCTACTCTACTCTACTCTAGCCTATCCTAATATTGCTTAGCTTAACTTAGCCTAGCCTAACTATACTCTTCTCTACTCTACTCCATTATGCTCTACTCTAACCTAACCTAACCAAACCTAGCTCTACCTTACTGTACTCTAGCCTAGCCTAGCCTAGCTTAGCCTAACCTATGCTCCACTCTACTCTACCCATCTCTACTTTGCTCTGCTCTACACTACTATGTTTTACTCTACCCTACTTTACTCTACTCAGCTCTGCTCAACTTTACTCTACTCTACTCTAACCTAGCATTCCCTAGCATAACCTAGCTCTACTATACTCTACTCTACTCTTCTCTACTCTACTCTACTCAACACTACTCTACCCAACTCTAGCCTAGCCTAGCGTAAACTTGCCTACCCTAGCCTAGCCTTTCTTAGCCTAGCCTACCCTAGCCTGGCCTAACCTTGTTTCTATTATACTCTACTCTACTCTAATTTATTCTGCTTTACTTTAACAAAGCCTAGCCTACTAGCTTTACTCTACTCTACGCTAGAGTAGCTTAGCCTAATCTAGCTCTACTTTACTCTACTCTACTCTGGCATAGCTTAACCTAGCTTAGCCTAGCCTCACCTAGCCTAGCCGAACCAAGCTCTGCTCTACTCTATCTGAGTCTACTCTACTCAACTCTACTCTACTCTACTCTAAACTACTCTACTCTACTCTAACCTAGCTTAGCTTAACCTTGCTCTACTCTTCTCTACTTCGCTCAACTCCACTTACCACTTCTCGATTTTACTCTGTACTAATATGCTTTCCTCATCTTTGCTATGTTTAACTTTACTCTATTCTACTCTAGCTTAACCTAATTTAGCCTGACCTAACTAAGCTTTACTCAACTCTACTCTACAATACTCTACTCTACTCTACTTTACTCTACTCTACTCTAGCTTAGCCTAGCCTAACCTAGCTTAACTCTACTAAACTCTACTACTCTACCATACTCTACACTACTTTACTCTACTCAACTCTACTCTACTCTACTCCATCTTAGTCTAAACTAGCCTTGCCTAACTAAGCCTAGCCTATCATTAACCTAACCTAGGCTTACTCTACTCTACTCTATTATACTACACTCTACTCTCCTACTCTATTTGACTCTACTATACTTTACTCTATTCTTCTTTACTTAACTTTACTCTAATCGAGCATAGCCTAGGCCAACCTAACCTAGCTTAGCCCAACCTTGCTCTACTCTGCACTACTCTAGTCAACTAAGTTCTACTCTTCTCTAGTCTACTCTACTCTACTCTACTATACTCTTTTCTACTCTACTATGCTTTGCTCTGCTCTACTCTACTCTGCTGTTCTCTGCTCTACTCTACTCTTCTCTATGCTAGCCTAACCTAGCCTAATCGTGCTCTACTACACTCTACTCTTCTCTACTCTACTCAACTCTACTCAACTCCAACCTAACCTTGCCTAGCCTAAATGATTATCTACTTTACTCTACTCTACTATAGTATATTCTACTCTACTTAACTCTATTCTACTCTACTCTACTTTATTCTAACGTAGCTTAGCCTAGCTTTGCCTAACCTAGCTCTACTCTACTCTACTATAGCCTAGCCTAACCTAGCATAGCCTAACCTTCCATTGTTCTGCTATGCACTACTCAATTTTTCTCTATACTTGTTTCTATTCTACTCTACTCTACTCAACTCTACTTTGCTTTGCTCTACTCTACTTTATTATACTCTAACCTACCTAGCCTAATCTAACTCTACTCTACTTTACTCTGCTCTACTATAATATACTCTACTCTACTCCACTCTACTCTATTACACTCTACTTTAGCCTAGCTTAACCTAGCATAGCCTAGCTTAGCCTAACCTAACTCTATTCTACTTTCCTCTACTCTACATAATCAAACTCAACCCTACTCTATTATACTCTACTCTACTCTACCTTAGCTTAGTCTGACCTAGCTAACCTAGCTCTACTCTAGCCTAGCCTAGCCTGACTTTGCTCTACTCTACACTGCTATGCTCTTCTCAAGTTTGCCCTACTTTGCTTTACATTGCTCTGCTCTGCTCTGTCGTCTATGCTCTGCTCCACTCTACTCTACTCTGCTCTACTCTACTCTGCTCTATTCAGCTCTGCTCTACTCTACTATACTCTACTCTTCTCTACTCTAGTCAAGTGTAACCTAGCCTAACCTAACCTAACCTAGCTCTACTCTATGTTACTCTACCCTTCTCTTCTCTAATATACTTTACTATGCCCTACTCTACTCTAACTTATCAAGCTTATCTTAGCCTAACCTAACTCTACTCTAATCTACTCTAGCCTTACCTAGCCTAGCTTAGCCTAACATTGCTCTACTCTACATTGCTCTACTCTACTCTACTATACTCTGCCTACTTTTCTCTTCATTACTCTAATCTACTCTACTTTACTGTACTCTAACCTCGACTAGCCTAACCTCGCTTTACTCTACTATACTTAATTCAATTCTTCTCTACTCTACTCAAATCTACTCTAGCTTATGCTTGCCTAGCCTAGCCTAACCTAGCTCTACTCTACTCTACTCTACTATACTCTACTCTATTATACTCTAACCTAGCCTAACCTAACCATGCTCTACTCTACTCTGCCCTACTCAGCTCTGCTTGGCTCTACTCTGCTCTACTCTTCTCTACTCAGCTTAGCTCAGCTTTGCTCTACTTCACTCTACACTTCTCTGCTTTGCTTTACTCTACTATACTCTACTTTACTATAGTCTACTCTTTCTTAGCTTGGTTTAGCCAAGCCAAGCCTAGCCTAGCCTAACCTAGCTCTACTATACTTTACTCTACTTTACTCTAGCCTAGCATAGCCAAGCCTAATCTTGCCTAACCAAGCCTAGCTTAGCCTAGCCTACCATAGCTCTACTTTACTCTACTCTAGCCTAGCCTAACCTAGTCTAACATTACCTAACCTAGCCTAACTTAGCTCCACTCTACTCAACTCTACTATACTATACTCTACTTTGCTCTACTATACTCTATTTTATTCTACTCTACCCTACTTAACCTAGAGTAGCTTTTGCCTAACTTAGCTCTACATTGCTCTACTCTTTCTGCTCAACTCTACTCTGCTCTTTTTGCTTTGCTCTACTCTTTCACTATTAAGCTTTACTCTACTCTACTATGCTCTGCTCTTCTCTACTCTACTCTACTCTGCTCCAGTCTGCTATGCTCTGTTGTACTCTACTCTACTCTTGCCTAGGTTAGCCTAGCCTAGCCTTGCCTAATCGAGCTCTACTCTACTCTACTCTGCTCACACTCTAATCTACTATACTCTATTATACTATACTCTACTCTACTCTGATCTAGCCTAGCCTACTCTAGCCTCGCCTAAGCTAGTTATACTCTACCATACTCTAGTCTACTATACTATACTCTACTATAATCTACTCTACTCTACTCTATTATACTCTTCTCTATTCCACTCTATTTTACTCTGCTACACTCTACTCAACTCAAACCTAGCCTAGCTTCACATAGCCTAACCTAGCTTTACTCTGCTCTACTCTGCTCGACTCTACTTTGTTCTTCTCTTCTCTAACCTTCTCTGCTATGCTCTGCTATGCTCTTCTATACTATGCTCTACTCTACTTTGCTCTACTATGCTCTGCTCTGCTCTGCTCTACTTATCTCTAGCTTAGCCAAACCAAGTACTATACCACTCTACTCTACTTTACTCAACTCTTCTCTACTCTAGCCTAGCTTACTCTAACCTAGCCTAACATAGCTCTACTCTACTCTTCTCTACTCTATTATACTATACTATACAATACTCTACTCTACTCTACTCTATTCTAACCTAGCCTAACAAAACCTAGTCTAACCTAGCTCTACTTTACTCTAGTCTACTTTACTCTAGCCTTGCCTAGCCTAGCTTATCCTAACCTAGCTCTACTCTGTACTAATTAATTTTATGCTGCTCTACTCTGCTTTACTCTGCTTTGCTCTATTATGCCTTGCTCTGCTCTGCTCTACTTTTCTCTACTCTACTCTACTCTACTTTATATTACTAACCTTGCTCTACTTTACTATACTCTACTCTACTTTACACTATGCTAGCATATCCTAGCTTAGACTAGCCTAACATAGCTATATCTACTCTACTCTACTCTACTCTACTCTACTTTACACTACTCTACTCTACTATACTCTATTCTACTCTACTATACTCTAACATAGCCTAACATAACTTAGCCTAACCTAGCTCTACTCTACTCTACTCTAGCCTTGCCTAACCTAACCTAGCTCTACTTCTCTTTGGTCTACTCTGCTCTATTTTGCTATGCACTACTTTGTTCGGGTCCTTTATACTCTACTCTGCTCTGCTTTATTCTACTTTACTATACTCTAGCCTAACCTAGCCTAACCAAGCTTGGCTCTTCTCTACTACACTCTACTCTACTATACTCTATTCTTCTCTACTCTACTCTACTCTACTCTAGCATAGCCTAACCTAGCTCTACTATACCATGCTCTACTTTGCTTTACTCTACTCTACTATGCTCTACTTTTCTCTTCTCTTATTCTCTCTCCTCTACTCTGTCATGCTCTTCTTTACTCTGCTCTTGTCTACCTTGTTCTGCTTTACTCTGCTCTGTTTTACTCTACTCCCTCTACTCTTCTCTACTATGCTCTACTCTGCTCTACCCTCCTCTCCTCTCCTATCCTCTCCTCTCATTTTCCCTACTCTACACTACTCTACTCTACTCTAGCCAAGCCTTGCCTAGCCTAGCCTAGCCAAGCATAGCCTAGCCTAACCTAGCTCTACTCTACTCTTTATTGCTCTGCTATGTTATGCTTTACTCTTCTCTTATCATCTCGACACTACTATGCTCTACTATTCCCTTCTCTACTCTACACTTTTCTGTTATGTATTTTAGCTTAGCTTAGTATAGCCAAGCCCAACTTAGCTTTATTGTACTCTACTCTACTATTTTAAACTACTCTACTCTAGCCTAACTTAGCTTTGCCAACCATAGCCTAGTCTAACCTAGCTTATCCTAGCATAAACTAGCTCTACAGTGCTCTACTCTACTCTATTCTACTCTATTCTACTCGACTCTAGTCTACTCTACTCTACTCTTCTCTAACCTAGCTACCTAACCTTCCCTAACCTAGGTTTGCTCTGTAATACTATGCTCTGATCTGCTCTGCCCCTTTTTGCTCTGTTATGCTCTCCTCTACTCTGCTCTACACTACTCCGCTCTACTCTACTCTATTCTATACGAGTTTAGCCCAACCTAACCTAGCTCTACTGTATATTTGCCTACTGAACTCTTCTCTACTGTACTCTACTATACTCTACTCCAGCCTAGCCTTGCCTAGCTAAACCTTACATAGCCTTGCTGGCCTTGCATAGCCTAACCTAGCTTTACTCTTCTTAACAATATTATACTCTACTTTACGCTACTCTAGTCTACTCTACTCTAACCTAGCCTAACCTAGCTCTATTCTCCTCTACACTAATCTACTCTACTCTACTCTATTCTAGCATAGCTTACCCTAGCCTAACCTATACTAACCTTGCTCTATTATACTTTGCTCTACTCTACTCACCTCTACTCTGCTCTACTCTACTCTGCTTTGCACTGCTCTACATTACCCTACTCTGCCCGACACTATTTTTCTCTACTCTACTCTAGTAATCTCCAATATACTTTTCTCTAGCCTAGCCAATCCTTGCCTAGCTTATCCTAACCTTGCTCTATTCTAGTCTACTATACTCTACTCTAGCCTAGCCTAACCTAGCTAGGCCTTGCCTAGCCAATGCTAGCTCTACTCTACACTATTATATTATACTCTACTCTCCTCTACTTTACTCTACCCTACTCAACTCTACTCTACTCACTCTACTCTACTCTACTATAGCTTAGCTAAGCCTAACTTAGCCTAACCAAGCTATTATAAACTCGTCTCTACTCTATCCTACTCAATTTGACTCTATTCTACTTTACTCTGATATGCTCTACTCAACTCTGCTTTGCTCTGCTCTACTCTTCTCTGCTCTACTCTGCTCTGCTTTGCTCTACTATGCTCTGCTCTACTTTGCTCTACTCTATCTACTCTATTCTAGACTAGCCTAATGAACTGAGCTCTACTCTACTTGACCTTACTCTACTCTACTTTAGCTTAGCCTAGCCTTGCCTAGCCTAACCTAGCTCTACTCTACTCTATTATACTCTACTCTACTCTACTAAACTCTACTCTATGCTACTCTATCCTACTCTACTCTAATGTACTCTATTCTACTCTACCCTACTCTACTCTACTCTAACCTAGCCTAGCCTAACCTAGCTCTACCCTACTCATCTATACTCTACTCTAGCCTTGCTTAGCCTAGCCTAACTTAACCTTGCTCTACTCTACTATGCTCTACTTTGCTATGCCTCATTTATTTTTCTCAACTCTTCTCTGCTCTGCTCAACTCTACTCTATGCTACTCTATTGTACTCTAGCATACGTTGGCCCAACCTGGCTCTACTCTACTTTACTCTACTCTAATCTAGCCTAGCCTAACCTAGCTTAGTCGAGCCTAGCCTTACTTAGCTCTACTATACTCTACTCTACTCTTCTATATTCTACACTTCTTTATTGTACTTTACTCTACTCTACTTTAACCAAGCTTAGCCTAGCCAACCACAACCTCGCTCTAGTCTACATTACTCTAGCCTAACCTAACCTAGCAAGCCTAGCCTTACTTAGCTCTGCTCTACTCATCTATACTCTACTCTACTATATGCAACTCTACTCATCTCTTCTCTACTCTGCTACACTCTACTCTACTCTGTTCCACTGTACTCTATCCTAGCCTAGCCTAACCTAGCTCTACTATACTCTACAATACTCTTCTCTACTCTACTCTTGCAAAATCGAGCCTAGCCTAGCTTAACAAAATCGAGCTCTACTGTACTTTGCTCTACTATACTATGCTCTACTATGCTTTTCTCTGCTCTACTCTACTC
This sequence comes from Vanilla planifolia, assembly GCA_023846275.1. NCBI lineage: Eukaryota > Viridiplantae > Streptophyta > Magnoliopsida > Asparagales > Orchidaceae > Vanilla > Vanilla planifolia. Next base: position 22,514 of record JAIUJO010002553.1, on the reverse strand, counting down.
TACTCTACCATACTCAAGCCTAACCTAGCCTAGCCAAGCCTAACCTAGCTTTACTCTACTCTACTCTATTAAACTCTTCTCTACTCTACTCTACTCTATTCTACTCTACTCTACTCTACTCTAGCCTAGCCCACCCTAGCATACCATAGCTAGCCTAGCCTAACCTATCTTAGCCTAACCTAACTTAGCTTTACTCAGCTCTAATCTACTATACTCTGCTCTACTCTACTTGGCTTTACTCTACTTTTCTCTAACCTAGCCTAACCTAACCTAGTAAAGCCTAACTTAGCTCTACTCTTCTATACTCTGCTCTACTGTGCTCTACTCTACTCAGCTCTGATCTACTCTACTCTGCTCTATTCTACTCTGATATTCTCTACTCTACTCTACTCTACTCTACACTACTTTAGCCTAGCCTACCTTCGCCTAACCTAGCCTAGCATAGCCTAGCTCTACTCTACTCTACCCTACTATACTCTACTCTAGCCTAGCTTAGCTTAACCTTGCATAGCCTAGCTTAGCCTTGCATAGCCTAACCAAGCTTTACTCTACTTAACTCTATTATACTCTACTACACTCTAACCTTTCCTAACCTAACATATCTCTATTCTTCCCCACTCTACTCTACTTTACTCTACTCTAACCTAGCCTCTTCCTAGTCTAACCTAAAGTAACCTAGCTCTTTTATGCTCTACTTTGCTCTTTTCTACACTGCTCTGCTATGTTCTACTATGCTTTGCTCTGCTTTACTTTGCTCTGCTCATCTCTACACTACCCTTTTCTACTTTACTCTACACTACTCTACTCTTCTCAAGCTTAGCTTAGCCTAACCTATCCTCGCACTACTCTGCTCTACTCTACTTTACTTTACTCTACTCAACACTACCCTACTCTAGCTTAGCCTAGCCTAAGCTAGCTCTACTCTACTATACTATACTCTACTCTACTATACACTACTCTACTCTACACTACTTTACTCTATTCTACTTTACTCTACTCTACTCTATTATAACCAGCTTAGCCTAGCCTAGGTTAGCCTAACCAAACTCTACTCTACTATGCTCTTCTCTGCTCTAGTCCCCTCTTCTCTATTCTGCTCTACTCTATTTTACTCTAACCTACTCTACTCTGCTCTGCTCTACTCTTGTTTGCTCTGCTCTGTTCTACTATGCTTTGCTCTGCTCTACTCTACTCTACTTTTCTCTACTCTACTCTACTCTCCTCTAGCCTAGCATAGCCTAACCGAGCTCTACTTTCCTCTGCTCTACTCTACTCTTACCTTGCCTTGCGCAGCCTATCCTATCCTAGCCTAACATAGCTCTACTCTACTCTATACTACTCTTCTCTACCCTGCTCTATTTTACTCTACTCTAAACAAGCCTAGCCTAACCTAGCCTAACCTAACTCAACTCTACCCTGCTCTACTCTAGCCCAACTTAGCCTAAACTGTCCTAGTTTAACCTAACCTAGCTCTGCTCTACTCTTCTTTACTCTGCTATGATCTCCATAGTTTCACCTCAATCTACTCTACTCTATTTTGATCTAGTCTGCTCTACTCAAATCTACCCTACTCTACTCTATCATACTCTTGTATACCCTAGCCTAACTAGCTCTAATCTACTCTACTATACTCTAGCCTTGCCTTGCCTAGCCTGGCCTAGCCTTGCTTAATCTAGCCTAGTCGAGCCTAGCTCGCCTAGCCTAACCTAGCTTTACTCTACTCTACTCCACTTTACTCTTTTCCACTTTTCTTTACTCTACTCTATTCAAACAAAGCCTAGCCTAGAGAAGTCCAACCAAGCTCTAATCCACACTACTCTAGCTTAGCTTAACCTAGCTCTCCTTGACTCTACTCTGCACCACTCTGCTCTGCTCTGCTCTACTATTCTCTACTCTACTTTACTAAATTCTATTATAGTTTATCCTAGCCTAGCCTAACTTAACTCTGCTCTACTCTGCTATAGCCTAGCCTAGCCATCCCTAGCTTAGCCTAACCATGCCTAACCTAGCTCTGCTCCACTTCACTCTACTCTACCCCACTCTACTCTATTCTGCTCTACTCGATTCTACTCTATTCTACTTTATTCTACTCTACTTTACTTTAGCCTAGCCTATCCTAGCCAAGTTTAGCATAATCTTGCTCCACTCCACCCTACTCTACTCTACTCTTGCCTAGCCTAACCTAGATTAGCCTAACATGGCATAACCTACTGCTACTCTACTATACTCTTCTCTACTCTACTCTGCTCTACTCAACACTACTCTAGTATACTCTGTTCTACTATACTTTGGTTTGCTATGCTCTTCGACTCTGCATTGTTATACTCTACTTATGTCAGCTCTACTCTCCTCTCCTCTCCTCTATTCTACTCTACTCTACTTTATTCTACCTTACTTTTCTCTACTCTACTCTAATTTACTGTACTCTACTATGCCCTACTTTACTCTGCTCTAGTCTATCCTAACCAAGCTTAGCCTAACCTAACACTACTATACTATACACTACTCTTCTTTATTCTACTATGCTCTTCTCTTTTCTTCTCAACTCTACTCTACTCTACTTTACATTACTCTAGCATAGCCTAACTTAACCAAACCTAGCCTAGCCTAACCAAGCTTCACCTTACTAAACTCCACTCTACTCTACTCTAGCCAAGCCTAGCCTACTCTAGCCTAATAGAGCCTAACATAACTTAGCCCAAACAAACCTAGTTTTACTCTACTCTACTCTACCCTACTCTACACTACTCTACTCTAGTCTACTCTAACCTACTCTACTCTAGTCTAGCCTAAGCTAGTATACCATAACCAAACCTAGCCTAGAATAACCTAGCTCTATTATACTTTACTCCACTCAACTCTACTCTAAAATAGCTTAGCCTAGCCTATTCTAACCTAGCTATACTCCACTCCACTCTACTACACTATATTCTACTCTACTCTACTCTAGCCTAGCCTATCCTAACCAAGCTCGACTCTTGTCTAATCTGCTCTACTCTACTTCATTCTGCTATGCTCTTCTTATCTCTGTCTACTCTACTCTACTCTGCTCTGCTCTGCTCTACTCTGCTTTACTCTACTATACTCAGCTTTACTCTACTCTATTGTACTCTAACCTAGCTTAACATAGCTCTACTTTACTATACTCTACTCTACCCTATTTTACTCTGCTCTTCTATACTCTACTCTACTCTACTCTAGTCTAGCCTAGCCTAGCCTAACCTCGCTCTGCTCTACTATACTCTACTCTACTTTTCTCAACTCTACTTTCCTCTACTCTACTCTACTCAACTTTTCTTTACTCTGCCCTACTATGCTCTTCACTAATCATTTCTGTTCTACTATGCTCTGCTCTACTCTACTCTACTCTTCTCTGCTCAACTCTACTCGACTCTACTCTACTCTATTCTACTCTACTCTACTCCACTATTCCATAGCCTAGCCTGGTGGAGCCTAATCTAGCTTTACTCTTACTCTACTCTACTTTACTTTACTCTAGGTTAGCCTAGCGTAACCTAGCATAACCTAACTTAGCTCTACTCTTTTGTACTATCCTCTACTCTACTATATTCTTCTTTAGCCTAGCCTAGCCTTGCTTAGCCTACCCTAGCATAACCTAGCTCTGCTCTGCTCTATGTTGTTCTGCTCTGCATCACAATACTCTACTCTTCTACTCTGCTCTACTTTGCTTTGCTCTCCTCTCTTCAACTCTGCTTTACTCTTTTCTACTCTACTCCAGTCTATTCTAGTCTACTCAACTCTACTCTATTCTATCCTTGCCTAACCTAACCTTGCTTTACTTTTCACTACTCAGATCTACTCTACTCTACCCTATTCTACTCTACTCTAGCCTATCCTACCCAAGCCTAGTTTAGCCAAGCCTAACTAAGCTCTAACTACTAAATTCTACTCTACTCTACTCCTCTACCATACTCTACTCCACTCTAACCTATCCTAGCCTAGCCTAACAAAGCTCTATTATACTCATCTCTACTCTACTATACTCTACTCTAACCTAGAAGAAGAAGAAGAAGAAGAAGAAGGAGAAGAAGAATAAGAAGAAGAAGAAGGAGAAGAAGAAGAAGAAGAAGAAGAAGAAGAGGAAAAAGAAGAAGAAGAAGAAGAAGAAGAAGAACAAGAAAAAGATGAAGAAGATGAAGAAGAAGAAGAATAAGAAGAATAAGAAGAAGAAGAAGAAGAAGAAGAAGAAGAAGGAGATGTAGAAGAAGGAGAAGAAGAAGACGAAGAAGAAGAAGAAGAAGAAGAAGAAGAAGAAGAAGAGCAAGAAGGAGAAGAAGAAGAAGAAGAAGCAGAAGAAGATGAAGGAGAAGAAGAAGAAGGAGGAGAAGAAGAAGAAGGAGAAGAACAACAACAAGAAGAAGAAAGAGAAGAAGAAGAAGAAGGTGAAGAAGAAGAAGAAGGAGAAGGAGAAGAAGAAGAAGGAGGAGAAGAAGAAGAAGAAGAAGAAGAAGAAGAAGAAGTAGTAGTAGTAGTAGTAGTAGAAGAAGAAGAAGAAGAAGAAGAAGAAGAAGAAGAAGAAGAAGAAGGAGAAAGAGTAGGAGGAGAAGGAGAAGAAGAAGAAGAAGAAGAAGAAGAAGGAGAAGAAGGAGAAGAAGGAGAAGAAGTAGAAGAAGAAGAAGATGAAGAAGAAGAAGTAGTAGTAGTAGAAGAAGAAGAAGAAGAAGAAGAAGTAGAAGAAGAAGAAGAAGAAGAAGAAGATGAAGTAAAAGAAGAAGAAGAAGAAGAAGAAGAATTAGAAGAACAAGAAGAAGAAGTAGAAAAAAGAAGAAGAAGTGAAAGAAGAAGAAGAAGAAGAAGAAGAAGAAGAAGAAGAAATAGAAGTAGAAGAAGAAGAAGAAGAAGAGGAAGAACAAGAGGAAGAAGAAGAAAAAGAAGAAGAAGAAGAAGTAGAAGAAGAAGAAGAAGAAGTAGAAGAAGTAGAAGAAGAAGAAGAAGGAGAAGGAGAACAAGAAGAAGAAGAAGATGGAGAAGTAGAAGAAGAAGAAGAAGGAGA
>JAIUJO010002720.1:52500-54933 GCA_023846275.1 Vanilla planifolia | reverse complement strand
TAATATTCGTTCTTCTTCTTCTCCTCCTTATTTTTCTTCTTCTACTTGTTCTTCTACTACTACTACTTCTTCATCTTCTTCCAATTCTTTTTCTTCTTCTTCTTCTACCACTACCACTTCTTCTTCCTCTTCTTCCTCTTCATCTTCTTCCACTTCTTCTTCTTCCTCTTTTTCTTCATCTTCTTCTTCTTCTTCTTCTTTTACTTATTCATGTTCTTCTTCTTCTTCTTCTTCTTCTTCTACATTTTGTTCTTCTTCTTGATGTTCCTCTTCCTCTTCTTCTTCTTCTTCTCTTCCTACTTCTTCTTCCTCTTCTTCTTCTTCTTCTTCATATACCATTACAACTACTAAGACTGCTACTTCTTCTTTTGTCCCTTCTTCTTCTTCTTCCTCTACTTCTTCAGCTTAATCCTCTCCTTCTTCTTCTTCTTCTTCCTCTTCTTCATCATTAACTACTTCTTCTTCTTTTTCTTCTTCTTCTTCTTCTTCTTCTTCTTCTTCTTCTGCTTCTTTTACAACTTCTTTTTTGCCTTTTTCTTCTTCATCTTCTTCTTCTTCATCATCTTTTGCTTTTTCTTCTTCGTCTCCTCCTCCTCAATTTTCTTCCTATTCTTCTACTTTTTCTTCTTCCTCCTCCTCCTCTTCTTCTTCTACTGATTTTAATTCTTCTACTTCTTCTTCCTCTGCTACTTTTTCCTCCTCTTCTTTTTCTTCTTTTTCTTCTTCTTCTTGTTCTTCTACATCTTCTTCTTCAACATTTTCTTCCTCAACTTCTTCTTCTTCCTCTTTTTCTTCTGCTTCTTCTTCTCTTTCGTCTTCATATTCTTTTTTTTCTTCTTCATTTTCTTCTTTTTCTTGCTCTTCTTCTTCTCCTTCTTCTTTCACTTCTTCTTCTTCATGTTCTATTTCTTCTTTTTTTCTCTTCTTATTTTCCTTCTTCTTGTTTTTCTTCTTCTTCCTCTTCTTCTTCTTCTTCTTCTTACTATTCTACTTCATCTTCTTCTTCTCCTTCTTCTTCTTCCTCTTCCTCCTCTTCTTCATCTCCTTCTTCTACATCTTGTTATTCTTCATCATCATCATCATCTTCCTCTTCTTCTTCTTCTTCTTCTCAATCTTCTTCTTCTACCTCTTCTTTTTCTTCTTCATCTTCCTCTTCTTCTTCTTCATCTTCCTCTTCTTCTGCTTCTTCTTCTTGTACACCTTATTCTTCAACTTCGTTTTCTTCTTCTTCTTCTTCTCCCTCTCCTTCTTCTCCTCCTCCTCCTCCTCCTTCTTGTTCTTCTCCTTCATCATGATCATCATCTTCTTCTTTTTTATTTTGTTCTTCTTATTCTCCTTCTTCTTGTTCTTCTTCCTCTTCTTTGTCTTCTTCTCCTACTTCTTCTTCTACTTCTTCTACTTCTTCTTTTTCATCTTCTTCTTCTTATTCTACTACTACTACTTCATCTTCTTCTTCTTCTTGTTCTTATACTTCTTCTTGTTCTTGTTCTTGTTCTTCTTCTTCTACTACTACTTCTTTTTCTTCAACATCTTATTCTTCACCTTCTTTTTCTTCTTCTTCTTCTTCTTTTTCCTCTTCTTCGTATTCTTCTTCTTCTTCTTCTTCTTCTTCTTCTTTCTCTTCTTCTTTTTCTTCTTGTTCTTCTTTCTCTTCTTCTTCTTCTACTTCTTCTTCTTGTTCTCCTTCCTCTTCTTCCTCTTCTTCTTCTTTTTCTTCTTCCTTCCCTTTTTCTTCTTCTTCATATTCTTCTTCTTCTTCTTTTTCTTCCTCTTCTTCTTCTTCTTCTTCTTTTTCTTCTTCTTCTTCTTTTTCTTAAACTTCTTCACCATCTTCTCCTTCTTCTTCTTCTTCTTACTTTTCTTCCTCCTCTTCTTCTTCTTCTTCTTTTTTTTATCTCTTCTTCTTGTACTTCATTATCAACATCTTCTTCTTCATCTTATTCTTCTTCTTCTTCTTCTTCTTCTTCTTCTTCTTTTCCTTCTTGTTCTTTTTCTTCTTGTTCTCCTTCTTGTTTTTCTTCTTCTTCCTCTTCTTCTTCTTCTTTTTTTCTACTTTCTTCTTCTTCTTCTTCTTCTTCATCTTCTTAATCTTCCTCTTCTTCTTCTTCTTCCTCCTCTGCTTCTTCTTCTTCCTCCTTTTCATCTTCTTATCCTTTTTCTTATTCTTCTTCTTCTTCTTCTTCTTCTTCTACTTCTTCTTCTTCTATTACTACCTCTTGTTCTTCTCTTCTTCTTCATATTCTTCTACTTTCTCTACTAATTCTTCTTATTTTTTGCCATCTTCTTCTTCTTCTTCTTTTCCTTCTTCTTGTTCTTCTTCTTCTTCTTCTTCTTCTTCTTCTTCTTCTACTTTTCCATCTTCTTGTTCTTCCTCTTTTTCTTATTCATCTTCTACTTCTTCTTCTTCTACCTCCTCGTTTTCTTCTACTTGTA
>JAIUJO010002720.1:42500-45000 GCA_023846275.1 Vanilla planifolia | reverse complement strand
TCCCCTTCTTCTTCTTCATCTTTTTCTTCTTCCTCCACCTCTTCTATGTCTTCTTCTTTTTTGCCCTCTTCTTCTTCTCCTTCTTCTTTCTCCTCTTCTTTTATGTCTTCTTCTTTTTCTCCTTCTTCTTCTTCTTCTTCTTCCTCTTCATCATCTTCATGTTCTTCTTCTTCTTCTTCTTCTTCTTCTTCTTCTTCCTCTTTTTCTTCTTCTTCTTCTCCACCTCCCCCTTTTCTTCCTGTTCTTCTTCTTCTTCTTCTTCTTCTTCTTCCTCTTCTTCTTCTCCTTCTTCTTCTTCTTCTTCTTCTTCTTCTTCTTCTCATTCTTTTTCTTCTTCTTCTTCTTCATGTTCTTCTTCTTCTACTTCTTCTTCTTCTTCTTCTTTTTCTTCTTCATCTTCTTCTTCTTCTACCTCTTTTTCTTCTCCTCTTTCTTCTTCGTCTTCTTCTTCTTCTACCTCTTTTTCTTCTCCTCTTTCTTCTTCGTCTTCTTCTTCTTCTTCTTCTTCTTATTCTTTTTCTTCTTCTTCTTATTTTACTTATTCTTCTTCTTCATCTTCTCTTTCTTCTTCTTCTTCTTCCAATTCTTTTTCTTCATCTTCTTCCTCTTCATCCTCTTCCACTTCTATTTCTTCTTCATCTTCTTCTTCTTCTTCTCTTCCTCCTCCTTCTTCTTCTTCTACTTCCTCTTCTTCTACTTCTTCTTCTTCTTCCACAACTTATTCTTCATCATCGTCATCATCTTCTACTTCTTCTTTTTCTTCTTCTTCTTCTTCTCCTTCTACTTTTACTTCTTCTTCATCATCAGCTACTTCCTCTTCTTCTTCTTCTACATATTCTATTTCTTCTTCATCTTCAACTTATTTTCCTTCTTCTTGTTCTTCTTGTTCATCTTCTTCTTCATCTACTTCTTCATCTTCTTCTTCTTCTTCTTCTTCTTCTTCCTCTTCCTCTTCTTCTTCATCTCCTTCTTCTCCTTCTTGTTCTTCTTCATCCTCATGTTCTTCTTCTTCTTCTCCTTCTTCTTCTATCTCTTCTTTTTCTTCTTCATCATCTTCTTCTTCTTCTTCCTCATCTTCTTCTTATTCTTCTTCTTCTTCTTCTACATCTTATTCTTCAACTTGGTTTTCTTCTTCTTCTTCTTCTTTTTCTTCTTCTTGTTCTTCTTCTTCTCCTTCTCCTCCTCCTCCTTCTTTTTCTTCTCCATCATCATGATCATCTTATTATTCTTCTTCTTCTTTTGTATTTCGTTCTTCTTATTCTTCTTCTTCTTATTCTTCTTCCTCTTTTTCGTCTTCTTCTTCTCCTCCTTCTTCTTCTACTTCTTCTGATTCTACTTCTTCTTCATTTTCTTCTTTTTATTCTATTACTACTTCTTCATCTAGTTCTTGTTCTTCTTCTTCTTCATAATATTCTTCATCATCACCTTCTTCTTCTTCTTCTTCTTCTTTTTCCTCTTTTTCTTCTTCCTCTTCATTTATGTCTTCCACTTTTTTTTCCTTCTTCTTCTTCTTTGTCTTCTTCTTCTTCTGCTCCACCCCTTTTTTCTTCCTATTCTTCTTCTTCCTCTTCTTTCCCTTCCACTTTTTACTGATTCTTCTTCTTCTACTTCTTATTCTTCTTCTTCCTCCTCTTTTTCCACATCTCCTTCTTTTTCTTTTCTTCTGCTTCTTCTTCTACTTCTTCTTCTTCTTCTTCTTCTTTGTCTTCTTCTTCCTTCTCTTCTCGTTCTTCTTCTTCTCTTTCTTCTTCATCATATTCTTCTTCTTATTCATCTTCTTCTTCTTCTTATTCTTATTCTTATTCTTATTCTTATTCTTTTTCATCTTCTTTTTCATTTGCTTCTTATTCTTCTACTTCTTTTACTTCTTCTACATCATCTTCTTCTCCTTCTTCTACTTCTTATTCTTTTTCTTCTTGTTCTTCTTCTTAATTTCCTTCTTCTTGTTCTTCTACTTCATCTACTTCTTCTTCTTCTTCTTCTTCTTCTTCTTTTTTCTCTTCTTCTTCTTCTTTGCCTTCTTCTTCTTCTTCTTCCTCTTCTTCTTCTTATACTTCTTGTTCTACTACTACTACTTCTTCATCTTCTTCTTTTTCTGCATCCCCTTCTACATCTTCTCCTTCTTCACCTTCTTATTCTTCATAATCATTATCATCTTCTTCATCTTCTTATTCCTCTTCTTCATCTTCTTTTACCTCCTCTTTTTCTTCTTCATGTTCTTCTTTTTCTTCTTTTTCTTCTTTTTATTCTTGTTCTTCTTCTACTACTACTACTTCTTCTTCTTCTACATCTTATTCTTCAACTTATTTTTCTTCTTTTTCCTCTTCTTCTTCTTCTCCCCCTCCTCCTACTTTTTCTTCTTCTTCTTCTTCTTCTTCTCCTTCTCCTCCTCCTCCTCCTCCTTCTTATTCTTCTTCTTATTATTATTATCTTTATTCTTCTTCTTCTTATTCTTCTTCTTTCTCTTCTTCTTCCACTTCTTTCTTCTTTCTCTTCCTCT
>JAIUJO010002720.1:17500-22500 GCA_023846275.1 Vanilla planifolia | reverse complement strand
CTTCTTCTCTTTCTTCTCTTTCATATCCTTCTTCTTCTTCTTCCTCTTCTTCTTCTTTTCCTTCTTCGTGTTCTTCTTCTTCTACTTCTTTTTCTTCTTCTTCTTCTCTACTTCTCCTTCTACTTCTTCTTCTTGTTCTTGTTCTTATTCTTCTTCTTCTTCTTCTTCTTCTTCCACTTCCTGTTCTTCTTCTAATTCTTCTTCTTCACCTTCATATTCTTCTTCTTCTTCTTCATCTTCTTCTTCTTCTTCTTCTTTCCCTTCCTCTTCTTCCATTTCTTTTTCTTCTTCCCCTTCTTTTTCATCTCCATCTTCTTCTTCTTCATCATCTTCTTCTTCTTCTTCTTCTTCTACTTCTTCTACATCTTCTCCTTCTTTTTCTTCTTCTTCATCATCACCTTCTTCTTGTTATTCTCTTTCTTCTTCTACTACTACTTCTTCTTCTTCTTCTCCTCCTCCTCCTCCTTTTTCTTCCCTTTCTTTTTCTTCTTCTTTCTCTTCTTCTTCTTCTTCTTCTTATTACTATTTTTATTATTAATATTATTCTACTTCTTGTTCTCCTCCTTCATCATCATCATCATCATCGTCATCATAAACATCTTCTTCTTCTTCTTCTAGTACTACTACTACTTCTACCTCTTCTTTTCCTTATTCTTCAGTGTTTTCTTCTTCTTTCACTTCTTCTTCTTCTTTTGTTTCTTCTTATTCACCTTCTTCTTCTCCTTATTCCTCTTTTTCTTTTTGTTATTAGTATTCTTCTTGTTCTTCTTCTTCTAAATCATCATCACCATATTCTTCTTCTTCTTCTTCTACTTCTTCCGCTTCTTGTTCTTCTCTTTCATCACCATCATCATCACCAACCTTTTCCTCTTCTTTTTCTAATTTTTGTTCTTCTTCCCCATCTTTTTCTACTTCTTCTTCTTCCCCATCTTTTTCTACTTCTTCTTCTTCTTCTTCTTCTTCTTCTTCCTTTTTTTTCTTCTTCTTCTTCTTCACCTTCATAATCTTGTTCTTCTTCTTCTTCTTCTTCTTCATCCTCTTCATCTTTTTCTGCTTCTTCTTCTTCTTCCTCTTGTTTTTAATCATCATCATCATCATCTTCTTCTTCTTCTTCTTCTTCTGTTCTTCTCATTCTTGTTCTTCTCCTTCATCATCATCATCATCTTCTTCTTCTTCTTCTTCTAATTTTTGTTCTTCATCTTCCTCTTCTTCTTCTTCTTCTTCTTCTACTTCTTCTTCTTCGTCCTCTTCTTCTTCTTCTCCTTCTTTTTAATCATTATCTTATTCTTCTGCTATTTGTTTATCTTCTTTTTCTTCTTCTTCTTCATCTTCTTCTTCTTCTTCTTCATACTCTTATTCATCTTCACCTTCTTCTTCTTCTTCTTCTTCTTCTTTTTTCTTCATCTACTTCTTCTATGTCTTCTTCTTCTTCACCTTCTTCTTCTTCTTGATCTTCTTCTTCTTCTTCTTCTACATCATCACCACCTTCTTCTTCTTCTTCTTCTTCTCCTTCTCCTCCTCGTCCTTTTTCTTCCCATTCTTCTTCTTCTTGTTCTTCTTCTTCTTCTACTTCTTCTATCTCTTATGATTATTATTATTATTAATATTATTATTATTATTATTATTGTTATTGTTATTATTATTATTATTAACATTATTATTATTGCTACAATTTTTATTATTTTTCTTCTTCATCTCCATCTTGTTCTTCTACTTCATCATCATCATCTTTTTCTTCTTCTTCTTCTTCTACTTTTTCTTCTACAACTACTACTTATTCTACTCCTCTTTTTTCTTATTCTTCTTCAACTTCTTCTTCTTCTTCCTATTCTTCTTCTTCTTTTTTGTCTTCTTCTTCTTTTTTGTCTTCTTCTTCTTCTTTTTTTTATTCTACTTCTACTTCTTCTTCTTCTTCTTCTTTTACTTCTTTAACTTCATCATCTTCTTGTTCTTCTTATTATTTTTCTTCATCTTTTTCTTCTTTTCCATCTTCTTGTTCTTCTTCTTCTTCTTCTTGTTCTTCTCCTTCTTCTTCTTTTACTTCTTTTTCTTTTCTCCTTCTTCTTCTTCATCCTATTAATCTTCTTCTTCTTCCTTCTCCTCCTCTTCTTCTTCTTCTTATTCCTCATATTCTTTCCATCCTCTTCTTCATCTTCTTCATCATCATCATCACCTTTCTTCTTCTTCCTCTTCTTCTTCTTCTTCTTCTTCTTCTTCTTCTTCTTCTTCTTCTACTTCTACTTCTTCTTCTTCTTCTTCTTCCTCTTCTTCTTCTTCTTCTTCTTCTTCTTCTCCTCCTCCTTCTTCATCTTCTCCATTTTCTTGTTCATCCTCTACTTTTTCTTCTTCGTCTTCTTCTTCTTCAACTTCTTCTTCTGCTACTTTTTCTTCTTCTTTTTCTCCTTGTTCTTCTTCCTCCTCCTCCTCTTCTTCTTCCATTTTATGTTCTTCTTCTTCTTCTTCTCCTATCTCTTTATCTTCTGCTTCCTCTTCTTCTTCTTCTTCTTCTTCTACTTCTTCCGCTTCTTGTTCTTCTCCTTCATCACCATCATCATCACCACCCTTTTCCTCTTCTTCTTCTAATTTTTGTTCTTCTTCCCCATCTTTTTCTACTTCTTCTTCTTCTTCTTCTTCCTTTTTTTTTTTCTTCTTCTTCTTCACCTTCATAATCTTGTTCTTCTTCTTTTTCTTCTTCTTCTTCATCCTCTTCATCTTCTTCTGCTTCTTCTTCTTCCTCTTCTTTTTAATCATCATCATCTTCTTCTTCTTCTTCTTCTTCTTCTTCTTCTGTTCTTCTCCTTCTTGTTCTTCTCCTTCATCATCATCATCATCATCATCCTCTTCTTCTTCTTTTAATTCTTGTTCTTCATCTTCCTCTTCTTCTTCTTCTTCTTCTTCTTCTACTTCTTCTTCTTCGTCCTCTTCTTCTTCTTCTCCTTCTTTTTAATCATTATCTTATTCTTCTGCTATTTGTTTACCTTCTTTTTCTTCTTCTTCTTCATCTTCTTCTTCTTCTTCTTCATACACTTATTCATCTTCACCTTCTTCTTCTTCTTCTTCTTCTTCTTCTTTCTTCATCTGCTTCTTCTATGTCTTCTTCTTCTTTGCCTTCTTCTTCTTGATCTTCTTCTTCTTCTTCTTCGTCTTCTACATCATCATCACCTTCTTCTTCTTCTTCTTCTTCTTCTCCTTCTCCTCCTCATCCTTTTTCTTCCCATTCTTCTTCTTCTTCTTCTTCTTCTTCTACTTCTTCTACCTCTTATGATTATTATTATTATTATTATTATTATTGTTATTGTTATTATTATTATTATTAACATTATTACTATTGCTACAATTTTTATTATTTTTCTTCTTCATCTCCATCTTGTTCTTCTACTTCATCATCATCATCTTTTTCTTCTTCTTCTTCTTCTACATTTTCTTCTACAACTACTACTTATTCTACTCCTCTTTTTTCTTATTCTTCTTCTTTTTTGTCTTCTTCTTCTTCTTTTTTTTATTCTACTTCTACTTCTTCTTCTTCTTCTTTTTTACTTCTTTAACTTCATCATCATCTTCTTGTTCTTCTTATTATTTTTCTTCATCTTTTTCTTCTTTTCCATCTTCTTGTTCTTCTTCTTCTTCTTCTTGTTCTTCTCCTTCTTCTTCTTTTACTTCTTTTTCTTTTCTCCTTCTTCTTCTTCTTCTTCTTCTTCATCCTATTAATCTTCTTCTTCTTCCTCCTCCTCCTCTTCTTCATCATCTTATTCCTCATATTCTTTCCTTCCTCTTCTTCATATTCTTCATCATCATCATCACCTTTCTTCTTCTTCCTCTCCTTCTTCTTCTTCTTCTTCTTCTTCTTCTTCTTCTACTTCTACTTCTTTTTCTTCTTCTTCTTCTTCTTCTTCTTCTTCTTCTTCTTCTTCCTTAACATATTCTTCTTCTTCTTCTTCTTCTTCTTCTTCTTCTTCTTCTTCTTCTTCTCCTCCTTCTTCATCTTCTCCATTTTCTTGTTCATCCTCTACTTTTTCTTCTTCGTCTTCTTCTTCTTCAACTTCTTCTTCTGCTACTTTTTCTTCTTCTTTTTCTCCTTGTTCTTCTTCCTCCTCCTCCTCTTCTTCTTCTTGTTTATGTTCTTCTTCTTCTTCTTCTCCTATCTCTTTATCTTCTGCTTCCTCTTCTTCTTCTTCTTCTTCTTCTTCTACTACTACTACTTCTTCTTCTTATTATTCTTCTTTTTCCTCATTGCCTTCTTCTTCTTCCTCTTCTTATTCTTCTTCTTATTCATCTTCTTCAACTTCTTCTTCTTCTTCTTGTTCTTCTTCTTCTTTTTCTTTTCCTTCTTCTTTGCATTCACCATCGTCAACTTCTTCTTCTTATTCTTCTTCTTCTTCTTCTTCTTCTTCTACTTCTTCTTCTTCTTCTTCTTCTTCCTCTTCTTCTCCTTTTTCTTCTTCATCTTCACCATCATTTTATTCTTCTTTTATTTCTTCTTCTACTTCTTCTTCTTCTTCTTATTCTTCTTCTAGATTTTCTTTTACTTCTCCTTCTTCTTCATCATCATCATCATCATCATCAGCATCTTCTACTTCTTCTTCTTTATCTTCCTCTTCTTCTACTTCTACTACTACAACTACTACTTCTTCTTCTTCCTCTACATCTTATTCCTCAACCTCTTCTTCTTCTTCTTCTTCTACTCCTCCTACTCCTCCACCTCCTCCTTCGTCATCTTATTCCTCTTCTTCTTCTTCTTCCTCTTCTTCTTCATCTTCCTCTTCTTCTTCTTCCAAATCTTCTTCTTCCTCTGCTTCATCATCACCATCTTCTTCTTCTTCTTTTTTGTCTTCTTCTTCTTCTTCTTCTTCTTCTTCTACTACTATTACTACTACTTCTTCTTCTTCCTCCACTTCCTCATCTTCTTCTTCCTCTTCTTCTTCTTCTTCTTAATCCTCTGATTCATCTTCACCTTCTTCATCATCTTCTACTTCTTCTCCTTCTACTTCTTCTACTTCCTC
>JAIUJO010002720.1:7500-10000 GCA_023846275.1 Vanilla planifolia | reverse complement strand
TTCTTCTTCTTCTTCATCTTCTTCTTCTTCTTCTTTTCCGTCTTCAACTTCTTCTACTTCTTCGTCTTCTTCTTCTTGTTCTTCTTGTTCTTGTTCTTCTTCTTCGTCTTCTTTTTCTTCTGCTGCTTCCTCCTCTTCTTTGCCATCTTCTTCTTCGCCTTCTTCTTCGTTTTCTTCTTCTTCTTCTTCCTTTTCTTCTTTTTCTTCTTGCTCTACTTCATCTTCTTGTTCTTCCTTTTCTTCTCCTCCTCCTTCTCTTCCTTTCTTTTCTCATTCTTCATCATCTTCTTCTTCTTCTTCTTCTTCTTCTTCTTCAGACACTTCTTCTTCTTCTTTTTATTTGTCTTCTGCCACTCTTTCATCTTTTCTCCTCCTTCTTCTACTCCTTTTTCATCTTCTTCATCATCTCCTTCTTCTTCCTCTTCCTCTTCTTCTAATTCTTCTTCTTCTTCATTATCAACATCAACTTCTTCTTCTTCTTCTAACACTTCTTCTTCTTCTTATTTGTCTTCTGTCACTCTTTCTCCTTCTTTTCTCCTCCTTCTTTTACTCTTTTTTCATCCTCATCATCATCTCCTTCTTCTTCTTCCTCTTCCTCTTCTTCTAATTCTTCTTTTTCTTCATCATCAGCATCATCTTCTTCTTCTTCTTCTACTTGTACTTCTTTTCCTTCTCCTTCTACTTCTTGTTCTTCTTCTTTTTCTTCTTCTTCTTCTTTTTCCACTTCTACTTCTTCTCCTCCTTCTCCATCTTATTCTCCTTCTACGTCTTCTTGATCTTCTTCTTCATCTTCTTCTCCTTTTCTTCTTCTTCTTATTCTTTTTCTCTTCTTCTTCTTCTTCTTCTTTCTCTTTTTCTTCTCTTCTTCTCCTTCTTCTTCTTCTTCTTCATTTACTTCTTCTTCTTCTACTACTTCTCCTTCTTCTTCTAGTAATTCTTTTTCTTCTTCTTCTTCTTCTTCTTCTTCTTCCTCCTCATCATCATCATTTTCTTCTTTGTTCTTCTTCTGCTTCTTCTTCTTCTTCCACTTCTTCTTCATCTTCCTCTTCTTCCTCTTCCTATTCTTCCTCTTCTTCTTCCTTCATTTTCTCATTCTTGTTCTTCTCCTTCATCATCATCATCATCATCATTATCTTCTTCTTGTTCTTCTTTGTCTTCTTCTTCTGCTTGTTCTTCTTCTTCTTCTTCTTCTTCATCTTCTTCTTCTTCTTCTTCTTCTTCTCCTCCTCCTCCACCTCCTCCTCCTCCTCCTCTTCCACCTCCTCCTTTTTTTCCCGTTCTTCTTCTTCTTCCTCCTCTACTTATTCTTCTTCTTCCTCTTTTTTATCTATTTCTTCTTCTTCTTCAACTTCTTCATTTTCATCTTCTTCTTCTTCTTCTTCTTGCACTTCTTCTTTATCTTCTTCTTCTTCTTTTTCTCCTTCTTCTTCTTCTTCTTCCACTTCTTCTTCTTTTACTTCTTCTTCTACATCTTATTCTTTTCTTCTTCGTCTTCTTTTTCTCCCACTTGTTTTTCTTCTCTTTCTTCTTCAACAATATCATCATAATCATTATCATCAATAACTTCTTATTCTTCACCTTCTTCTTCTTCATCTTCTTCTACTCATCCTCGTTCTTCATCTTCTTCATCTTCTTCTTCCTCTTCTTCCTGTTCTACTTTTTATTCTACGTCTTTTTCTTCTTCTTCTTCTTTTTCTTCTTTTTCTTCCTCTTCTTTTTCCTCTTTTGCTTCATCTTCTTCTTCTTCTTCTTTCTTTTCTTCTTTTTGCTCTTCTTCTCCGTCTTCTTCTACTTCTTCTTCTTCTTCTTCTTCTACTTCTGCTTCTTCTTGTACTTCTTTTTCTTCTTCTTTTTGATCTTTGACTTCTTATTCTTCCTCTTCTTCTTCTTCTTGTCTATCTTCATCGTCATCATCATCATCATCATGATCTTCTTCTTCTTCTTTTACTTATCTTCTTCTTCATCATCTTCTTCTTATTCTTCTTCTTCTTCTTATACTTTTTCTTTTTCTTCTTCCCCTTCTATTCCTTCTTGTTCTTTTTCGTCTTCTTCTTCTTCTGCTTCTTCATCTTCTTCTTCTTCTTCAACTTCTTAATCTACTTTTTCTTCTTCCTCCTCTTCTTCTTCTTCTTCCTCTTCATCTTCTTCTTATTTTTCTTCTTTTTCTTCTTCTTCTTCTACTTCTTCATTTCCTTCTTTTCCTTCTTCTTCTTCTTCTTCATCTTCTTCTTCTACTTCTTCTTCTTGTTCTTCTACTACTTCTTCATCTTCTTCTTCTTCTTCTTCTACTTCTTCTCCTTCTTCTTCTACTTCTTCTTCTTCTTCTTCTTCTTCTGCTTCTTATCCTCCTCCTCCTCCTTTTTCGTCTATTCTTTTTCAACTTCTTGATCTTCTTCCTCCTCCTTTTTTTGGTTTTTTTTTCTTCTTCTCTTCTACTACTACTACTACTACGTCTTCTACTTCTTCTAACCATTATTCTTCATCATCATCATCATCTTCT
>JAIUJO010002720.1:0-2500 GCA_023846275.1 Vanilla planifolia | reverse complement strand
TCTTCTTCTTTTCCTTCTTATTCTCTTTTTCTTCTTCTTCTTCTTCTTCTCCTCCTCCTCCTTCTCGCTCTTATTCTTCTTGTTCTTCTCCTTATTCTTGCTCTTCTTCTTCTTCTTCTTCCACTTCCTCTTCTCCTCCTCTTCCTTCTTGTCCTTCTCCTTCATTATCGTCATCGTCATCTTCTTCTTCTTCTAATTTTCGTTCTTCTTCTTCTCCTCCTTCTTTTTCTTCTTCAACTTCTTCTTCTACGACTGCTACAACTATCGCTTCTTCTTCTTCCACATCTTCTTTTTCTTCTTCATCCTCTTCTTCTTCTTCTTCCATTTCTTCTTCTTCCTCTTCATCATCATCATCATCATCATCATCATCTTCTTCTTCTTTTCATGTTCTTCTCCTTCTTCTACTCCTTCTCCATCATCATCGTGATCTTCTTCTTCTTCTTTTACATTTTGTTCTTGTTCTTCTCCTTGTTGTTCCTCTTCCTGTTCTTCTTCTTCTTCTCCTCCTACTTCTTCTTCTTCTTCTTCTACTACTACTACTGCTACTACTACTATGACAACTACTACTGCTATTTCTTCTTCTTCTTCGGCTTCTTATTCTTCTTAATCTTTTTCTTCTTCTTCTTCTTCTTCCTCTTCTTCAACATTACCATCCTCTTCTTATTCTTCTTCTTCTTCTACCTCTTCTAGTTCTTCTTCTTCTTCCACTTCTTCTATTTCTTCTTCTTTTTTGCCTTCTTCTTCTCCTTCTTCTTCTTCTTCTTCGCCTCCTCCTCTTCCTCCTCCTTTTTCTTCTATTCTTCTACTTTTTCTTCTTCCTCTTCTTCTTCTTCTTCTTCTGTTGATTCTACTTCTTCTACTTCTTCTTCTTCTACTACTACTTCTTCCTCATCTTCTTCTTTTTTTTCTTCTTCCACTTCTTCTTCTTCTTCTTCTACATCTTCTTCTTCATCTTTTCTTCCTCATCTTATTCTTCTTCCTCTTGTTCTTTTTCTTCTCTTTTCTTCTTCATCATCTTCTTCTTCTTCTTCTTCTCTGTCTTCTTCTTCTTCTTCTTCTTCTCCTTCTACTTTTACTTCTTCTTTTTCTTTTGTATTTCGTGCTTCTTATTCTTCTTCTTCTTGTTCTTCTTCCTCTTCTTCGTCTTCTTCTTCTTCTCCTCCTTCTTCTACATCTTCTTCTTCTTCTCGACGACTTTTCTTCATCTTCTTCTTCTTCTTCTTTATCATCTTTTTCTCATTCTTTTCTTCTGCTTCTTCATCTTCTTCTCCTTCTTCATCTTCCTCTTCTTCTTCTACTACTTCTTCTTCTTCTTCTTCTTCTTCTTCCTCTTCCACTTCTTTTACTAATTCTTTTTCTTCTTCTTCTTATTCTTCTTCTTCCTCCTCTTTTTCCTTATATCCTTCTTCTTTTTCTTTTCTCCTCCTTCTTCTTCCTCTTTTTCTTCTTTGTCTTCTTCTTCCTTCTCTTCTCCTTCTTCTTCTTCTCTTTTTTCTTCATCTTCCACTTCTTCTTCGTCTTCTTCTTCTTCTTATTCTTATCCTTTTCCTTCTACTTTTTAATTTGCTTCTTCTTCTTCTTCTTCTTTTACTTCTTCTTCTACTTCATCTTCTTCTCCTTTTTCTACTTCTTATTCTTTTTCTTCTTGTTATTTTTCTTATTTTCCTTCTTCTTGTTCTTCTCCTTCATCATCATCATCTTCTTCTTCTTTGTCTTCTTCTACTTGTTCTTCTTCCTCTTCTTCTTCTAATACTTCTTCTACTACTACTACTACTACTTCTTCTTCTTCTTTTTCTTCATCCTCTTCTACATCTTCTCCTTCTTCACCTTCTTATTCTTCTTAGTCATTATCATCTTCTTCATCTTCTTATTCTTCTTCTTCATCTTCTTCTACCTCTTCTTTTTCTTCTTCATATTCTTCTTCTTTTTATTCTTCTTCTTCTTCTACTTCTACTAGTTCTTCTACATCTTATTCTTCAACTTCTTTTTCTTCTTCTTCTTCTTCTTCTTCTTCTTCTTCACCCCCTCCTCCTTTTTCTTCTTCTTCTTCTTCTTCTTCTTCTCCTCCTCCTCCTCCTCCTTCGTATTCTTGTTCTTTTTATTATTATTCTTATTCTTCTTCTTCTTCATCTTTTTCTTCTTCTTTCTCTTCTTCTTCCACTTCTTCTTCTTCCTCCCTCTTCCTCCTCATCTTCTTCTTTGCTTCTTCTTCTTCTTCTTCTTCTTCTTCTCTTTCTTCTTCGACTCCTTCTTCTTCTTCTCCTCCTCCTACATCTTATTCTTCTCCTTCATCATCATCATCATCATTATCTTTTTCTTCTTCTTCCTTTTCTTAAATTTTTTTATCTTCTTCTTCTTTATCCCCTTCTTCTTCTTCTTCTTCTTCTTCCTCTTATTCTTCTTCTTCTTCTTCTTCTTATTCTTCTTTTTTCTTCTTAATCTACTTCTTCTTGTTCTCCTTCCTCTTCTTCTTCTACTTCTTCTTCTCCCTCTTCTTCCT
>JAIUJO010003207.1:52500-54962 GCA_023846275.1 Vanilla planifolia | reverse complement strand
AAGAAGAGAAGAAGAAGAAGAAGAAGTACAAGAAGAAGAAGAAGTAGTAGAAGAAGAAGAAGAAAATAAAGAAGAAAAGAAAAAGAAGTAGTAGTAGTAGAAGAAGAAGAGGAGGAGGAAGAAGAAGAAGTAGAGCAAGAAGGAGATGAAGTAGATGAAGAAGAAGAGAAGGAAGTAGAATAAGAAGAAGAAGAAAAAGATGAAGAAGAAGAAGAAGAAGAAAAAGAAGTAAAAGGAGATGAAGATAAGAAGAAGAAGAAGTAGAAGAAGAAGAAGTAGTAGAAGAAGAAGGAAAAAAAAAGAAGAGAAGAAAAAGAAGTAGTAGTAGTAGTAGGATAAGAAGAAGAAGAAGAAGAAGAAGAAAAAGAAGAAGAAGAAGTAGAAAAAGAATAAGAAAGAAGAAGAAGAAATAGGAGAAGAGGAAGTAGAATAAATAGAACAAGGAGAAGAAGAAGAAGAATAAGATGTATATAAAGAAAAACTTAAAAAAGAAGAAGAAGAGGTGGAGGAGGAGGAAGAAGAAGAAGAATAAGTAGAAGAAGATGTAGAACAAGAAGAAGGAGAAGAAGAAGAAGAAGAAGAAAAAGAGCAAGAAGAAATGGAATAGAAGAGGAAGATAATGATGATGATGATGATAAAGAACAAGAAGAAGAGGAAGAAGAAGAAGAAGAAAAAGAATAAGAAGAAAAAGATAAAGAAGAAGAAGAAGAAGTAGAAGAAGAAGAAGAAGAACAAGAAGAAGACAGGGGAAAAAGAAGAAGAAAAAGAAGAAGAAAGAAGAAGTACAAGTAGAAGAAGAGAAAAAAGAAGAAGACAAAAAAAGAGAAGTAGAAGAAGAAGTAGAAGACGAAGAAGAAAAAGTAGAAGAATAAAGAGGAAGAAGAAGAAGAAAAAGTATATGAAGAAAAAGAAGAAGAAAAAAGAAGAAGTAGAAGAAGATGAAGTAGAAGAAGAAGGAGAAGAAGAAGAAGAAGAAGTAGAAGAAGAAGAAGAAGTAGGGGAAGAAAAAGAAGAAGAAGAAGAATAAGAAGAAGAAGAAGTATATGAGAAAGAAGAAGAAGAAAGAAGAAGTAGAAGAAGATGAAGAACAAGAAGTAGAAGAAGAAGAAGAAAAACTAGACGAAGAAGTAAAAGAAGAGGAAGAAGAACAAGAAGAAGAAGAAGAGGAAGAAGTAGAAGAACAAGAAGAAGAAATAATAGTAGTAGTAGTAATAGTAAAAGAAAAAGAAAAAAAAGTGGTAGTAGTAGTAGTAGTAGTAGTAGTACTAGTGGTAGTAGTAGAAGAAGAAGAAGAAGAAGAAAAAGAGGAAGAAGAAGAGGAACAGGAAGATGAAGAAGAAGAACTAAAAGATGAAGAAATAGATTAAGAAGTAGAATATGAATAATAATAATAATAATAATAAGAAGAAGAAGATGAAGAAGAAGAAGAAGAAGAAAAAGAAGAAGAAGAAAAAGAGGAAGAAGAAATAGAATAGAAGAAGAAGATGATGATGGTGATATGAAGAAGAACAAGAAGAAGAGGAAGAAGAAGAATAAGAAGAAAAAGAATAAGAAGAAAAAGAAAAGGAAGAAGGAGGAGAAGAAGAAGAAGGATGAGGTGGAGGACGAGAAGTAGAAGAAGAAGAGGAAGAAGAAGAAGACAGATGAGAATAAGAAAACAGAGGAGAAGAAGAAGAAGACAAAGGAGAAGAAGAAGAAGAAGAACAAGAACAAGAAGATAAAGTGGAAGAAAAACAATAGGAGGAAGAAGAAGACAAACAAGATGTAGTAGTAGAAGAAGAAGAAGAAAAAAGAAAAAGAAGTAAAGAAAAGGAAGTAAAAGAAGTAGTAGTAGTAGAAGAAGAAGAAGAAGAGGAAGAAAAATTAGTAGAAGAAGAGGACGACGATGAAGAAGAAGAAGAAGAAGAAGAAGAAGAAGAAGATGAAGAAGAAGAAGAAGAAGAAGGGGGAAGAAGAAGAAGAAGAAGAAGAAGAAGAAGAAGAAGACGAATTAGAAGAACGAGAAGAAGAAGAAGAGGAAGAAGAACTAGATGGAGACAATGAAGAAGAAGAAGATTAAGAATAAGAAGAATAAGAAGAAGAAGGGAAAGAAGAAGAAGAATAAGAAGTAGTAGAAGAAGTAGTATAAGAAGAAGAAGAAACAACAATAAAAGAAGAAGAAGAAGAAGAAGAAGTAGGAGAAGAAGACGAAAAAGAAGAAAAAGAAGAAGAAGATGGAGAAGAAGTCGAAGAAGAAGACAAAGAAGAAGAAGAAGAAGAAGAAGAAGAATAATAATAATAATAATAAGAAAAAGAAGAAGAAGAAGAAGAAGAAGAAGAAGAAGAAGAAGAAGAAGAACAAGAATATGAAAGAAGAAGTAGGAGAAGAGGAAGAAGAATACATAGAAGAATAAGAAGAAGAAGAAGAAGAAGATGAAAATGAAGAAAAACTAGAAGAAGAAGAAGAAGAAGAAGAAGAAGAA
>JAIUJO010003207.1:32500-37500 GCA_023846275.1 Vanilla planifolia | reverse complement strand
TAGTAATAGTAGTAGTAGTGGAAGAAGAAGAAGAAGAAGGAGACAAAAAAGTAGAAAAGGAAGAAGTAGAATAAAGAAGAAGATGAAGAAGAAGTAGAAGTAGAAGAAGAAGAAGATGAAGAAGGAGTAGAAGAAGAAGAAGAAGAGGTATAAGATGAAGAAAAAGAAGAAGTAAAAGGACAAGAAGAAGAAGAAGATGAAAAAGAAGAATAAAGAAGAAGAAGTAGAAGAAGAGGAAGTAGAAGTAGTAGTAATAGTAGAAGAAAAAGAGGAAGAGGAAGAAGAAAAAAGTAGTTGAAGAAGAAGAATAAGAAGATGAATTGGAGGAGGAGGAGGAAGAGTAGAAAGAAGAAGAAAAATGGGACGAGGAAGTAGAAGTAGAAGAATAAGAATAAGAAGAAGCAGAAGAAGAAGAAGAAGAAGAAAAAGAAGAAGAAAAGGATGAAGAAGAAGATGATGAGGAAGAAGAAATAAAAGAAGAAGAAGTAGATGAGGAAGAAGAAGAAGATGAAGAAGAGGAAGAAGAAGAAGAAGAAGAACAAGGAGAAGGAGAGGAAGAAGAAGAAGAAGAAGAAAAAAGAAGTAGAAGAAGAAGAAGAAGAAGAAATAGAAGAAGAAAAAGAAGAAGAAGAAGAAGAAGATAATGAAGAAGATGACGAAGAAGTACTAAAAGAAGAAGAAGAAGAATAAAAAAAAATCGAAGAAGAGGTAAAAGAAGAAGAAGAAGAAGAAGAAGAAGAAGAACAAAAAGAAGTGAAGAAAAAGAAGATGATGAGAAAGAAGAAGAGGAAGAAGGAAAAGAAGAAGAAGAAGTTGAAAACCAAGTAGAACAAGAAGAAGAAGAGGAAGAAGAAGAAGAAGATGATGGAGAAGGAGTAGAAAAAGAGGAAGAAGATTAAGAAGAAGAAGAAGAAATAGAAGAAGAAGTAAAAGAAGTTGATGATGATGAAGAAGAAGAAGAGAAAAGAAGAAGAGGAAGGAGGAGAAGAAGAAGAAAAAGAAGTAGTTGTAGTAGTAGTAGTAGAAGAAAAAGAAGAAAAGGAAAAAAAGTAGAAGAAGAAATAGAAGAAGAAGAAGAATAAGAAGAAGAAGAAAAGAAGAAGATGGTAAAAAGTAGAAAATGGAAGAAGAAGAAGAAGTAGTAGAGGAAGAAGTAGAAGAACAAAGGAGTAGAAGAATTAGAAGAAGAAGAAGAAGAAGAGCAAGAAAAGGACAAAGAAAATGAATTAGAAAAAGAAGAAGAAGAAGAAGAAGAAGAAGATGATGATGATGATGATGATGATGAAGAAGAAGAAGAAGAAGAAGCAGAAAAAGAAGAAGCCAAAGATGAAGAAGAAAAAGTAAAAGAAGAAGAAGAAGAAAAGGAATAATAATAGTAATATTAATAATAATAATAATAACAATAATAATAATAATAATAATAATAATAAGAAAAAGAAGGAGTATAAGAAGAAGAAGAAGAACAAAGAAGAAGAAGAAGAAGAAGAAAAAGAAGAAATAGAAGAAGATGGTGATGAAAGAAAAGGAAGAAGAAGAAGTAGAAGAAGAAAGACGAAGAAGTAGAAGAACAAGAAATAAAAGAAGAAGAAGAAGAAGTAGAAGAAGAAAAAGTAGTAGTAGAAGAAGAAGAAGTTGAAGAAGAAGAAGTAATAGTAGTAGAAGAGGTAGAAGAAGGAGGAGAAGATGAAGAAGAAGAAGAAGAGAAGAAGAAGAAGAAGATGATGATGATGAAGAAGAAGAAGAAGAAGAAGAAGAAGAAGAACATGAAAAGAAGAAGAAGAAGAAGAACAAGAAGAGGAAGCAAAGGAAAAAGAAGAAGAAGAAGAAGAAGACAAAGAAGAAGAAGGAGAAGAAGAAAAGGAGGAAGAAGAGGAGGAGGAGGAAGAAGAAGAAGTAAAATAATAATAATAATAATAAGAAGAAGAAGTAAAAGAAGAAGAAGAAGATAAAGTTGATGAAGATGAAGGAGAACAAAAAGAAGAGGAAGAAGAAGAAGAAGAGAAAGAAGAAGAAGAGGAAGAAGAAGAAAACAAGCAAGAAGAAGAAGAAGAAGAAGGAGAAGAGAAGAAAAAGAAGAAAAAGGGGAAGAAGTAGAAGAAGAACAAGAAGAAGAAGAAGAAGAAGAAGAAAAAGAAGGAGAAGAAGAAGAAGAAAAAGAAGAAGAAAATGATGTAGAAAAAGAATAAGAAGAAGAAAGAAGTAGAAGAAAAGGAGGTAGAAGAAGTAGAAGAAGAACAAGGGGAAGAAGAAGAAGAAAAAAAAGCAGTAGAGGAAGAAGTAACAGAAGAAGAAGAGGGAGGAGGAGGAGAAGGAGGGGGACGAAGAAGAAGATGAACAAGAAACAGAAGTAGTTGAAGAAGAAGAAGAACAAGGAGAACAATAAGAAGAAGAAAAAGAAGAAAAAGTAGTAGTAGTAATAGAAGAAAAAGAAGAAGAAGGAGAAAAAAATGTAGAAAAGGAAGAAGTAGAATAAAGAAGGTGATGAAGAAGTAGAAGTAGAAGAAGAAGAAGAAGAAGATGATGAAAGAGTAGAAGAAGAAGAAGAAGAAGAAGAAGATGATGAAGAAGAAGAATAAAGAAGAAGAAGAAGTAAATGAAGAGGAAGTAGAAGTAGTAGTAGAAGAAGAAGAGGAAGAGAAAGTAGAAAAAGTAGTTGAAGAAGAAGAATAAGAAGATGAATTGGAGGAATAGGAGGAGGAGTTGGAAGAAGAAGAAAAAGGGGACAAGGAAGTTGAAGTAGAAGAAGAATAATAATAATAATAAGAAGAAGCAGAAGAAGAAGAAGAACAAAAAGAAAAAAGATGAAGAAGAAGATGATGAGGAAGCAGAAATAGAAGAAGAAGCGGAAGAAGTAGATGAGGAAGAAGAAGAAGAAGAAGAAGAAGAAGAAGAGGAAGAAGAAGAAGAAGAAGAATAAGGAGAAGGAGAAGAAGAAGAATAAGAAGAAAAAGAAATATAAGAAGAAGAAGAAGAAGAAATAAAAGAAGAAGAAAAAGAAGAAGAAGAAGAAGAGGAAGAAGAAGAAGAAGATAGTGAAGAAGATGAAGAAGAAGAAGTAAAAGAAGAAGAAGAAGAAGAAGAACAAAAAGAAATCAAAGAAGTAAAAGAAGAAGAAGAAGAAGAAGAAGAAGAACAAAAAGAAGTCGAAGAAGAAGAAGAAGAAGAAGATGGGGAAGAAGAAGAGGAAGAAGGAAAAGAAGAAGAAGAAGAAAAAGATGAAGAAGAAGTAGAAGAAGAGGAAGAAGAAGAAGAAGAAGAAGAAGTAGAAGAAGAAATAGAAGAAGAAGTAGTAGAAGGAATAAAAGAAGTAAAAAGAAGATGATGATGATCATGAAGAAGAAGAAGAGAAAGAAGAAGAAGGGAAGAAGAAGAAAAAGAAGGAGAAGAAGAAGAAGAAGAAGAAGAAGTAGTTATAGAAGTAGTAGTTGTAGTAGTAGTAGTAGTAGAAGAAGAAGAAGAAAAGAAAAAAAAAGTAGAAGTAGAGCAAGATGAAGAAGAAGAAGAAAAGAAGATGGAAAAAAGAAGAAAATGAAAGAAGAAGTAGTAGAGGAAGAAGTAGAAGAATTAGAAGAAGAAGAAGAAGAAGAGCAAGAAAAGGACAAAGAAAATGAATTAGAAAAAGCAGAAGAAGAAGAAGATCATGATGATGATGATGATGAAGAAGAAGAAGCAGAAAAAGTAGAAGCAGAAGATGAAGAAGAATAAGTAAAATAAGAAGAAGAAGAAAAGGAATAATAATAGTAAAAAAGATAATATTAATAATAACAATAACAATAATAATAAAAAATTGTTAGAGTAGAAGAAGAAGAAGAAGAAGAAGAGCACGAAAAGAAGAAGAAGAAGAACAAGAAGAGGAAGAAAAGGAAAAAGAAGAAGTAGAAGTAGAAGAAGAAGAAGAAGAAGACAAAGAAGAAGAAGAAGACGAAGAAGAAGAAGGGGGAGAAGAAGAAGAGGAGAAAGAAGAGGAGGAAGAAGTAGAAGAAGAAGAAGAAGAAGAAGAGAAAGGAGAACAAAAAGATGAAGACGAAGTAGAAGAAGAAGAAGAACAAGAAGAAGAATAAGAAGATGATGAAGAAGAAGAAGAAGTAGTAGAAGAAGAAGAAGAAGAAGAAGAAGAAGAAAAAGAAGAAGAAGAATAAGAATAAGAAGAAGAACAAGAACAAGTAGAAGAAACAAGAAGTAGATGAAGTTGTAGTAGAAGAATTAGAAGAAGAAGAAGGAGAAGAGGAAGAAGAAGAAGAAGAAAATGTAGAAGATGAAGAAGAGGACGAAGAAGAAGAAAAAGTGGAGGAGGAAGATGAAAAAGATCAAGAAGTAGAAGAAGAAGAAGATGATGATGAATAGTAATAATTATCGTAACAATAATAATAATAATAATAATAATAATAATAGTAATAATAATAATAAGAAAAAGAAAATGCATAAAAAGAAGAAGATGAGGTAGAAAAAGAAGAAGAAGAAAAAGAAGCAGAAGTAGAAGTAGAAAAGAAAGAAGAAGATGAAGAAGAAGAAAAAAGAAGAAGAAGAAGAAGAAGAACAAAATGAAAAAGTAAAAAAAGAAGAGGAAGAAGAAGAAGTAGAAGAAGAAGAAGAAAAAGATGAAGAAGTGGTAGTAGAAGAAGAAGAAGTAGAAGAGGAGGAAGTAGAAGGAGTAGTAATAGTAATAGAAGAGGTCAAAGAAGATGATGAAGAGGAAGAAGAAGAAGAAGAGGAGGAGGAGGAGGAGCAGGAACAAGAAGAAGAAGAACAAGGGAAAGAAGTAGTAGTTGAAGAGGAAGAAGAAGAAGTAGAAGAAGATGTGGAAGAAGAAGAACAAGAAGAAGAAGATGATGATGATGAAGAAGAACAGGAAGAAGAAGAGCAAAAAGAAGAAGAAGAAGAAGTAGAAGTAAGAGATGAAGAAGAAGAAGAAGAGGAAGGAAAAGAAGAAGAAGAAGAAGAAGAAGAGCAAGTTGGAGTAGGAGGAGGAGGAGGAGATGAAGAAGAAGAAAAAGAAGAAG
>JAIUJO010003207.1:5000-7500 GCA_023846275.1 Vanilla planifolia | reverse complement strand
GGAGGTGAAGAACAAGAGGGAGAAGGACGAGAAGAAGAAGAAGAAGAAGCAAAAGAAGAGGAGGAGAAGGAGGTGGAGGAGGAGGAGGAAGAAGAAGAAGAAGAAGAAAATGGAGAAGGAGAAGAAGTGGAAGAAGAAGAAGGAGAAGAAGAAGAAGAAGAAGGAGAAGAAGAAGAAGAAGCAAAAGAAGAAAAAAGGAGAAGAAGAAGAAGAAGAAGAAAAAGGAGGATGGGAAGGAGAAGAGAAGAAGAAAAACAAGAAGTTGAAGTAGAAGAAGTAGAAGAAGAAGAAGTAGTAGAAGAATAAGAAAGAAGAAGAAGAAGAAAATGATGAAAAAGAAGAAGAAGAGGAAGAGCTAGAGGAAGAAGAAGAAGATGAAGAAGAAGCAAAAGAAGAAGAAGTAGAAGAAGAAGATGAAGAAGAAGAAGAAGAGGAATAAAAGGAAGAGGAAGAAGAAGAGAAGAAGAAGAGGAGGAAGAAGAAGAAGCAAAAGAAGAAGAAGATGAAGAAGAAGAATTAGAAGAACAAGAAGAAAAAGAAGAAGATTAAAGAAGAAGAAGAAGAAGAAGAAGAAAAAGAAGAAGACAAAGAAGAAGAACAAGAAGAAGAAGAAAAAGTAGTAGAAGAAGAAGAGGAAAAAGAAGAAGAACAAGATGATGAAGAAAAAGATGCTGATAATGATGTAAAAGAAGGAGAAGAAGAAGAAGTACAAGAATAGCTAGAAGAAGAAGTAATAGAAGAAAAAGAAGAAGAAAAAGTAGAAGAAGAAGAAGAAGAAGAAGAATAAGAAGAAGAAGAAGAAAACAAAGAATAAGAAGAAGAAGAAGAAGACAAAGAAGAAGAAGAACAAGAGAAGAAGAAGACGAAGAAGTTGAAGAAGTTGAGGAAGAAGACGAAGACGAAGAAGAAGAAGGAGAAAAAGAAGGAGATGAAGAAGGAGAAGGAGAAGAAGACAAAGAAGAAGAAGAAGAAGAAGAAGTTGTAGTAGTTTTAGAAGAAGAAGAAGATGAAGAAGAAGAAGAAGAAGAAGAAGAAGAAGAAGAAGAAGCATAAGGAGATGATGATGAAGAAAAAAAAGAAGAAGAATAAGAAGAAGAAGATTAAAGTTGAAGAAGAAGAAGAACAAGAACCAGAAAAAGTAAAAGAAGAAGAAGAGAAAGAAGAAGTAAATGAAGCAAAAGAAAAGATGTTGATGATGATGTAGAAGAAGAAGAAGAAGAAGAAGAAGAAGAATAAGAATAGGGACAAGAAGAAGAAGAAGTAGAAGAAAAAGTAGAAGTAGATGAAGAAGAAAAAGAATAAGAAGAAGAAGAAGAAGAAGAAGAAGTTGAAGAAGAAGAAAAAGAAGCGGAAGAAGAAGTAGAACGGAAAGAAGAAGATGCAGAAGACAGAAAGAAGAAGAAGAAGATGATGATGAAGAAGAAGAAGAAGATGAAGAAGAAGAAGAAGAAGAAGAACAAGAAGAAGAAGAAGAAGAAGAAAAAGAAGAAGAAGTAGGAGAATTAAAAGAACATGAAAATTAAGAAGAAGAAGAAGGAGGGGGAGAAGAAGAAGAAGAAGCAGTAAAAGTAGTAGTAGTAGAAGAAGAAGAAGTAGTAGAAGAAGAAGAAGGAGTAGAAGAAGAAGGAGAAGAAGAAGAAGAAGAAGTTAAAGAAAAAGAAGAAGAAGAAGAAGAAGAAGAAGAAGGTGAAGTAATAGTAGTAGTAGAAGAAGGAGAAGAGAAGAAGGAGGAGGAGAAGGAGGAGGAGAAGAAGAGGAAGAAGAAGGAGAAGGACGAGAAGAAGAAGAAGAAGAAGCAAAAGAAGAGGAGGAGAAGGAGGTGGGGGAGAGGAGGAAGAAGAAGAAGAAGAAGAAATTGGAGAAGGAGAAGAAGAAGTGGAAGAAGAAGAAGGAGAAGAAGAAGAAGAAGAAGAAGGAGAAGAAGAAGAAGAAGCAAAAGAAGAAAAAGGAGAAGAAGAAGAAGAAGAAGAAAAAGGAGGATGGGAAGGAGAAGAAGAAGAAGAAAAACAAGAAGTTGAAGTAGAAGAAGTAGAAGAAGAAGAAGTAGTAGAAGAATAAGAAAGAAGAAGAAGAAGAAAATGATGAAAAAGAAGAAGAAGAGGAAGAGCTAGAGGAAGAAGAAGAAGATGAAGAAGAAGCAAAAGAAGAAGTAGAAGAAGAAGATGAAGAAGAAGAAGAAAGAGAAGAAGGATAAGAAGGAGAAGAAGAAGAAGAAGAAGAACAAGAACAAGAAGAAGAAGAAAAAGTAGACGAAGAAGAAGATTAAGAACCAAAAGATTTTTATGATGATGTAGAAGAAGAAGAAGAAGAAGAAGAAAAAGAAGTAGAAGTAGAAAAAGTAGAAGAGAAAGAAGAAGATGAAGAAGAAGAAAATGAAGAAGTAGAAGAAGAAGAAGAAGAAGAAAGAAGAAAAAGAAGAAGAAGAAGAAGAAGAAGAATTAGAAGATGAATAAAATGAAGAAAAAGAATAATAATAATAATAAGAAGAAGAAGAAAAAGT
>JAIUJO010002714.1:0-55077 GCA_023846275.1 Vanilla planifolia | reverse complement strand
TGCACACACACTTAGGCTCATGCACTCACACAATAACACACCTATACCCACACATATGTACAGATATATGCATAACATAAACATGCACATACACACACACACGTGCATGCACACGCACATATGCACATACACACAAATGCACATAAACTCACATAAGAACATGAACACACATACACATTTGGATGCAAACATTTATAGAAGCATGCACACACATTTACACATAAACATGCATAGACACAAATAGATGAACACACAAAAATTGCCATACACAAACATGTACACACACACACACATGCACATGCACAAGTGCACACAGACACCAGCACACAGTGTGTACTTCTACACACACATGCACACACACTCACATTCTTACAATCACAAACATGTATATAAACACACACGCATGTAGACATAAAAAATATGCACATGTGGGCACACACATGTATACATGCTTGTACACATAGCCATACACACACGTGCACCCATTAACACACATGCATACAACATATACACATGCACTAGCACAAACACACACATAAACATGTAAAGGAACACACAAAAGAAAATTTAGAGGACACACACATGGATACATAGATGCACACACATGTACTTGCACACATAGACATAGATTTGCATAGACACCTGTGCACACACATACACATGCATAAGCAAACACATAAAAAGGCTTGCACATGCACTTGCACACACACTCAACACACATATGTGCACACATGTGGTTTTATACACACATGCACACACACACATACACACTTGCACATAGGAATGCCAACATATATATATGCACACACAAACACTATACACACACATGCACACAGTCATGTACAAACTCACACATACATATCCACACACACACATGCACACATGCATGCACACACACACACACCCACACCCATACACATGCAAACACATACACATGCACTCACACAAGAATATAGATGCACACTCACACACACACACATGTACATGCACCCACACACAATCAAGCCTATGCACATGCACATACATATGCACACACATAAACACACAACTGCAAATGCACACATTCATACATGCTCATAAATACACACATGCACATGTACATAAACAAATGCACACACATGTATGCATCCATATGCACATGCATGCACACACACCCAAACACACACACACATACACATGCACAAAAGGATACACATATGCATGCAAAAGAACACACACACATGCACACATATATACAGACATGCATGCACATCCCCATGCACACGTATGGACACTCACACACATCCATGCACACACAAATGTATATCCACATTCACACGTTCACAATGACTCGAAAACATAGACATGCACATGATCATACACACACAAGTACACACACACACATGCACACAAGCATATATGCACACAATCACAAAAAAACATGCACATATGTGCACACAGACATGTAAACAAATATACACACACCAAAACCAACACACATAGGCTTGGTCACACACATACACATGCACACATACACACACATTCACACAAACACATACACACACACATGCACACACAAATTAATGCACACATGCAAATGCATACACACACACACATGTACATAAGCACACACAACAATGAGCACAAACACGTATACATGCACAAACAAATAGGAATGCACACAAGCTTATAGGCACATTCACATGCAAAAATACTCACACACACACACACACGAGCACCTATGCACACAAATATACACATACACACATGCATACCCACTTGAACACATGCACACACAAACATAAGCAAACACAAGCATATGTACGAGCACACACATGCACTAGTACATACATCCACCCAAACACACACACATGCATGCATATACATATATGAAATCACACATGCTTGCATGTATGGACATAAGCACACACATGACCACACATACACACATACACACATGCCTATTTAGACAAAGGATCACACACGCAAATGCATACATGCATACCAATACATACACACACACACACTCATGTAAGTACACATACACAAACATACATGCATAGACACTTATGTACACACAAATACTCACATACATACATACACACACACACACACATGTAATCACACACATGCAGAAACACACAAACTCACACACATAAGCATATGCTCACAAATGCATGCATAGACACACCCAAAAATGATAACATATGCATACAAGTACAAATTTGACATGCACACACAGAGACACACACACTTACATGCACCCAAACTCATTTATACACATGTATGCACATAAACAAATAGAAATGTTCATGTACATACACACACACACACTCGTATACACATGCACACATATATGAACACAAGCACACACACACACACATGTAAAATCACATACATGCACACACACAATCCATAAATGAATACAATGAATCCACATGTACATTATGCTCATATATAGACACAAATGCACCTGCACACACATGTACTCAAACACAACACACACTATCACACAAAAATGCACACCCACTAACAATGCACACACCCACACACACATACACCCACATATACACCCCCATTCACACACTCACACACACACACACTCACACACACACATGCACATAGACACAAATACAACACATGCACATACTTATGCATGCACATATGCATATTCATGGAGACACACACATGCACAAACATGTGCATAACCACATACACACATGCACATGAACACACACACACACACACACATGCACACACAAACACATGTCCTCCAATACATACACACACATAATAGAACTCCCATGCACATGTCCATGCATACAGATGCAGACACACACAATCACATTTTCATATGTGATGCACACACACATGCATGTGAACATGTATGCACTCCCATTAACACACATGCACACAAACACATAACCACACACATGCACACACACAGGCACACATCAGATGTAAACACGCATGCATTCATGCTATACACACACACACACACTCACACTCACACGTACACACATTCCCATAGACATACACCTACATATGCTTGCATGCACTCACACATGCACATGAGCACACATAAAATGTGCATACATGCATAAACCCAGGCATGCTCACAAGCACATACACACACAAACACAATTTGCCAAAAATACAACAACACACACATGCACATAGATAAACATGTATAAATACACACAAGCATACACAAACACATGCACATAAACACATATTATC
Organism: Vanilla planifolia; assembly: GCA_023846275.1. Lineage (NCBI taxonomy): Eukaryota > Viridiplantae > Streptophyta > Magnoliopsida > Asparagales > Orchidaceae > Vanilla > Vanilla planifolia. The sequence goes on along the minus strand of JAIUJO010002714.1, from coordinate 51,858 downwards.
ACACACCCACATGCACTCAAATGCATGAGCACAAAAGCATACAAACACACACATAGATACACACACACAAACACATACTTGTACATAGAAGCACTCTCACATGCACATTAATGTGAGCACACATACACACACATGAGCTTGTATGTATACAGACATACACATAAACTAGTGCATGAATAGACATGCATAGATATGCACAAGAACATGCAAACACACTTACATGCACTCACATGTTCACACATGCATGCATAAACACATACACAATGCTTGCATGCAAATATAAGTATACATGTATGTAAAAGGTCAAACACACACATGCATGCATAGGCACATACATGTACACATTTTCACACACACACACACACACACACACTTGCACGTGCAAATGAACATGTGCACACATGCATGTACATACAGACACGTGTAGACACTGACTCATGTACACACACACATGCACACATATGCATGTACTCATGCACACACACATAAACGTGCACACATAGATGCAAACATACACATGCATACATACATATACACACACATGCACACACACACACATATGTATATGCGAACATGTGGATACATACACACACAATAGACACAACACAACCAGCATACACATACATAGACACATCTGTATGTGCACACATACATGCACAAAAAGACACACATGCACACACATACACATATGCAAACAGCACATAAACATACACACCATATACGTAATCACACACATCCACAACATGGAAACATGCATGCCCCAACAAAAACACACATGCAAGAACACACGGGCACACACGTATACACACATGCATAGATACATACTTGTACACACATGTACACTTTTGTACACTCACATGCATGCATCCACACCCACACATGTACATGCACAAGCACATGCACACACACAAGCACAAGAAAACACAGACACACACAAAGGCTCACACACATGCACACTTATATACACATACACATAAACAAGAACCCACATGTAGGTGCATACAATTGCTTGCACTAACAAAGATATACATGTACACTCATACATACACATACACACACACAATTAGGCACATAAATATGTGTGTGCATGCATGTCAGCTTATGCACACATGTGTTTAGGTGAGGATGTGTGCATGGGTGTATATACATGCATGTGACTATGTGCATGCATGCATGTATGTGCATGCATGTGCATGTCTCTATATGTGTGCATGTGTGTTAGCATTTTGTGTGCATGCTTGTGTGTGTGCATGCACATGTGTATGCATATGAGCATCTTTGTGCATGCACCAATGTGTGCATTTGTGTGTGTGTGTGTGTGCTTATGTGCATGTGTGTTGGTGCATGAATGCATGTATGCAATATGAGTGTACAAGCATGGATGTGTGTATGGGGGAGTACATGCAGTTGTGTGTGGGTGTTCATGTATGTATGATTTCTTATGTTTACACATGTGCATGTTTGTGTGTGGATGTACATGCATATGGGTTTATCTATGTGTGTGTGTTGTGTGTGCATGTGTGTGTTGTGAGTGCATATGGGCATAGGTATGTGTGTGGATGTTAGTGCATGTGCATGTGTGTGTGTGTGTATGCATATGCATCTATATGTAAGTGTGTGTGTGTGTGTGTATGCATGTGTGTGGGCATATGTGTACCTATGTGTTTACATGTGTTTACATGTATGTGCTTGGGCATATACAAGCATGGGTGTTTATATGCTTATGTTACATACATACATGAGTGCATGTGTGTGCCTATGATTACGTGTGTCTATTTTTATACATGTGTGTGCATGTGTATTTGTTCATGTATGTGTGGTTATTTGTGTGCATACGTGTGTGTGTGCTTATGGATGCATGTGAGCATGTGTTGGCATGAGTTTGTTTCTATGTGTATGTGAATATCTACATGTCTATCCATTTTCATGTTTGTGGGTGAGTGTTTTGTGTGTGTGTGTGTGCATGTGTGTGCATATGTGTGCTTGTGCAAGTGTATGATTATGCATGTGTGTATGTATATGCATGCTTGTGTGTGTGGAAGGATGCACACACGTGTGCATGCATTTGTCTGAGTGTGTTGTGCATGCGTGAGTGTATGACACTGTGTGCGTGTTGACGAGTGTGTGTCAGTGTGCATGTCCATGTGCTTATGTGTGTATGTGATTGCGTATATGTGCTTATGTGTGTATGTGTGTGTGAGTCTATTTGCATCTATGTGTGCATGAGTGTGTGTGCATGTGCGTGCACATGTCTGTGTATAAGTGAGTGTGTGTTGTTCATGCATGCATGTAGGTGTGTGTTTGTGTGTGTGCATATGTGTGTGTAAGTGCATGTTTGAATGCATATGTCTACATGTGTGCATGTGTGGTTATGTGTGTGTTAGTGCATGTATATGTTAATGCATGTGTGCATTCCTTTATGTGTTTGTGTGTGTATTTATGCTTGTGGATTGACATATGTGTTTGTGCATGTGTGTTATCTTTTGCATGCATGTGTATACATGCGTGTGATTATGTTGTTGCATGCATGTACATATATGCATGCAAGTGTATGTGTGTGAGTGTGTGGCATGTGTATATGCTTGCATAAGTGTGCATGTACTTGTGTCTGAGTGGAGGGGGGAGTGTGTGTCTGAACATATTTGTGTATGTGTGTGTGTGCCTATGCACTTTCTCTGTGTGTGTGGGTGTTTGTGAATGTGTGTGTGTGTGTATGTGTGTTTGTGCTTACGTGTTCATGAAAGCACATGTGTATGCATGTGGGTGCATATGTGCCTTATTTCATGTGTTTGCATGCATTTGTGCATATGAATGTGTGTGATTGTGCATGTGTGTGTCTGTGTTTATGCAAGCATATGTTTATATGTATATGTATATGTATGTGTTCATGTAAGTATAAATATGTGCGTGTGTCTGTGCATACATGTGTTCATGGATGCTTGCATGTGTGTGTGTCATGTAATGTGTTGGTGAGGGTGTGTGTGTGCAAATGTGCATGTGTGTATGAGTGTTTATGCACACTTATGCACACATGCAGGTGTGTGCGTGTGTTAACAATTGTGTGCTTATTTGTGTTGTCTTTGTGTCGGTGTGTGTATATATTTTTATATGTGAGCCAACATGTGTGTGTGTATGTGTGCATGTTTATTCACATGGGTGCATACGAGTGTGTGGGTGTGACTTTGTTTCTGTGTGCTCTTTTATTTGTGTTTGTCTATCCATTTTCATGTTTGTGGGCGAGTGTTTTATGTGTGTGTGTGTGTGTCAGTCTATGGGCATGTGTGTGTGCATGTGAGTGGTTGTGTGTGTCCATCTATGGGTGTGCATGCATGTGCCAGCATTCATGTGAGTTTGGTGTATGTTAGAGAACATGGCACTATGTGTGTGTGTTTGAGTGTACATGTGCTTGTGTATATTTTTATATGTGCATGTGATTGTGTTTGTGTGTATGAGTGCATGTGCATGTGTGCAAGTATTCGTGTGTGGGCGAGTTGAGTGCATGTCTGTTTGTGCTATGCTTGCATGTTGTAGGTGTAGGTGGATGTGTATTTGTGTATGCAAGCATGCATGATGTGTGTATGCTTATTTCTGTGCATGTGTACTGGTGTGCTTGTGCGTGTGTACATGTGTATGTATTATGGTGTGTGCGTGGGTGTTTCTCTGTGGGTGTATGTGTGTGCACATGTGTGTTTTTTTGCGGGCATGTATGTACTTGTATGTGTCTGTGTTGTTGTGAATGTGCATGTGTGTGTGTCAACGGGTTTGCACACATGTACACATACATTTATGTATTCACATGCAAACACCAACACACACCCCCATAAACATGTGTACACATGCACGCATATGCATACACACACTCTCTCACATGTATACACATGCACGTAAAGCCACATAATCAAACACATGGACATGCATGCACTACAAAACCACACATATAAACATGCACACACATGCATGCACATGCATGTACATATACTCACATCCACACATAACAACACGTGCATGCAAACACGTGCTCACACAAACACATGCATGCATGTGAACACACACAAGCATTAACACACGTGCATATGTGCTTGCACACACACACCCACAAGAACAAACACACACTCACACATATACCCACACATGCATGCACTTGGTGCAACACATACACATGCATAACTGAGCACACACCCACTTACGAAGACACATGTACATACTTGCTCACTAACATGGGTGCAAACATACACACACAAACACAAACATAAGTACACATGCACACACATAAAAGCATTAACACATGTGCACATGCACACACAAACACACACCAACACACCCATGCATATGCTCATGTAATACACACATGCACATGTGTGCACACATATGCATGCACAAATGCACAAACACACATAGACAAGTACACGAATGCATCCACATGCACACAAAGCACACACACACACACACATGAACACACGCACACACAAGTATGTACATACACCCACACCGATATCCATACACACACATGCACAAACATGCACACTCCCTTGCACATGCACTTACACATACGCACACATAAACAAAAACATGCACACACACTCGCTCAAGTATACACATGCACATAGATGCACACGTACAAAAAACAACCACACATGCACTACATGCATGCACACTCACATCGATGCACGCACATGTATGCACACACAAACACACTTGCATATGCACACAAAAGCCTGTATGCACTCACACGTACACCTACAGCCCCACACATGTGAAAATGCATACACACGCATACGGCACACATGCATACAAACACACACAAATTCATATAAAAAACATGCTTGCGCAAGTGTGCACACTTACATGCATACACACACCCATTCACACACACACACATGCACGCATGGACACATGCATGCACGTATGAAATCACACACAAATGCATGTACACACACAAGAACAAATAAATACATATAAACACACACAAATGCATGTGGACATGCACATACAAGCACACACATGCACGCACACATACACAAGCACACACACACATGCACACACATAGGTACAAACTCCCCCACAGACACATGCACACACTCTTGCACACACAAGGTCACAGTGATACACATGCTCACATGCACACACGTATGCACATGTGCACAAACTCTACCCATAAGCATAGAAACACAAACCTGTCCACTCACACACATATACATGCATATGCACAACCTTGTAGAAACATGTATGTATACACAGACACACTTCCACATGCATAGCCACACACACAAACAAAAAAGGGCACGCACACACATGCATGTGCATGCTCACACAAGCATAGGCACTCACAAATGTACACTTGCATGCACATGAACACACACATGCACACACACAAAAGCACTCACACGCACAAGCGCATACATACACATGCGAACATGCACATACGCATGCACAAGCATGCCCACACACGCAAACACATGCACATATACACACATGCTGACACAAACATGTGCACCCACACACATGCACGAATACACAAATATGCATACAAATGGAATAACACATGGACACACAAACAAACATAGAATGCAGATGCATGCACACATACACATATACACACATGAACACGTAGACACACAAATGGACATAAACAATGTAGAAAAATGCACACACACACACATATGCAAATGGACACATGCATGCACACATGTGCACACATAAACATGCACACACACGCATACATACATTCATATGCACACATAGGCACATGCACCCACAGACAAGGATGCATGCATACACACATGAACACACATAAGTAAACACACACATACATCCATGAAAATGCACACACACACTCGCACATAATCACATGCATACACACACAAACATGCATGCACACATGCACATATGCACACCAATGCACACACATGCACAGACAGGAGCTTAGACATGCACACACACATACATGCACATGCATCTACATGGATACACACACATACATGCACATTGGCTCACACATATGTATACTTGCAAACATGCATGTACACACATGCACATGCCTGCATGCATAAACATACACACATGATCATGCACACATGCACATGACATACACTTGCACTCATGCATATACAAACTCAATAGCATGCACATAAAGATGCATGTATGCACACACATGAACACATATACATATGCACACACAAATGCACACACATGCACAAGTGCACGTGCATTTATGCATATACAATTTCATTAACACACACATGTATGCACACACACATAACATGCATGCATGCATGTACACATGCATACACAAACACATACACATGCACCCACACACACTGATACATGTGCATAAATAAATTCATGAATGTGCACATAAATGTACACACATGCATGGGCACACGCACTCATAGACACATGCATACAAGAATAAATGCACAAACTTGAACACATGCATGCAAACTTGAACACACACACACACATGCATGCAAACTTGAACACACACACACACATGCATGCACACCAATAGACACGCACACTTACCTGCTCATACGTGTGCTTGAGCATGCACATGACCTACACACATACACATACATGCATGCACACACATATCCATACACACACGCACATGTACTCATAAGCACACACATGCATAGACCCAAATGCATATGCACACAAATTTGCATAGACACCCAATGCATGCACATTTACATGTACACATATGTATAAAAATACACACATGCATACAAAAAGGTACACAAATGCATGCCCTTGCACATACATAGCATACACACATGATACACACACACAACCACACAAGCACACATATATATATGCACACATACACATAAGCACACATGCAAATGCACACATGCACACAAGAACACACATGCACATACATGTATGCATGTGCTTATAGACATAGACACAGGTACACATCTACACAAACACACATGCAGGTAAATATTCACACTCATATGCACTTAGACATGAACACATTCATATACATGCATATGTAAAAACACACATATGCACATGCACATAACTAATAGCATAGAAACACAAACATTCACACACACACATAGATGCACACCAACACACACATGCATGCACACACATACACACAAACATGTGCACACACATGAGCACAAGTAGATGCACACACATGTTAACACACACACACATATGCACACAGAAGGACACACATGCACATACACATTCACAAACATAAATACACACGCTCATACATACACACATGTACAAACACATGTGCATGCACATACATGTGCCCCCATGCACACAAGCATGCATGCATGCACACAGTCACACAAATGCACACCCTCACACACACCAATACTCTTACACACATGAACAAGCACACACACATACATTTGTGCATGCACTCACACACACATGTTTGTAGATGTACACACATACAATTCACACTCACACACAAACTCACACAAACACACATACACACACACAAACACACACACACACACACACACATATATGAGCACACACACACGAACACATTAAAACATGCCCATACACAAAAATGCACACACACATATGCATGCACATGCATACATACACAAACACACACATGCATGCACATATGCACACACAAGATCACACACACACACATGCAAATTGCCACACACACACACACACCCACATACACATATGACCATATGCATGCTCACAAATGGGAATGAGCACACACGCACATGCAGAGATACACATTTGAATATTTGTGCACATGCACATGCACAAACATGCATAAACACACAATATCACACATGCATACATGTGTATAGAAACATGCACACACAAACACTCAAATGTAGACATTCACACATGCAAATAGAACACACATGCACAAAAACATGCATGTACACACACATACATATGTACAAAAGTACACAGAAGCACACAAACACATACACACACATGTGTACAAATACACACAAATGCACATAAGCATACACAAACAAGTGCATGCACAAACAAGAACATGCTTGTACAAGTACATGTAAACATACACACATGCACACACATGCACATGCTCATACGAACACACAAACTCACATGCACACACACACAAATGCACAAACATGAACACACATGCACACGCACACGTACACATAAACACACACCCACACTGACACCCATTCTTACCAATGCACAGATGCTCGCACATGCACACACACAAACACAAACACAACCACACATGCACGAGCACAATACACACCTAGAAACAAGCACACATACACATGCACACATGTACACACACACATACACAAGTAGCCATAGATGCATATGCACTTACATAAACAGACATGCTAATGTAGACATGTTCACAGTCACACACACATATGCAAGCACACACACACACACACATGCATGCACACATGCACACATGCATGCACACACGCACACATGCACACACAAGTGCGTACCCAAGAAAAAAAAGTGAATGCACTTGCACACGCATGCACGCACATACACAAGCACTCGTAGATATAGGATCACACACATGAACACATATAAGCACACTCATAGATAGGCACACAAATACATGCACACACATGCACATGGATATAGACCCATATGCATAATGACACACACATACACAAGCACAATCATGCCAACACACACATGTGCATGTGCACACACATACACTCACAACCATACACACACACACATATACATGAACAAACACACATGAATAACCTAGCATACATGCATAATCATACAAGCACACACACAAACACATGTGCATGCATGCACACACACACATGCACAAACATAAAGATGCATGCATGTTTACACATATGCATACATACATACACACACAGTCACATCCTTACACACATGCATGCATATGTAAATACATACAATCACACCCATACATATGCCTATAAGTAGACACACACAAACATGCACACACATTATACACAAACACATGTACATATGCACACATGCACCCACCCACACAAAAATATACAAGCACACACACACACAGACATGTGTACACATGCACACAAAAAACACACACGTATATGCACACACACACACACATGCAAACATTCATCTACCCAAACACACACTCAAACATGCTTGCTCACATACACTACATGTATGCACCCACATGCACACACATGCAAGAACACACTTGCATGCATTTAAACATAGATGTACACACAATGCACATGCACACATACACACTCACAAACACATGCCCACACATAGCCACACAACACGAACTTGTGCGGACACACACACAAAAGTCACACACACATGCACCCAACCACACATGTGCACATATATTCTTATGGTTGCATATGTGAACACACACACATAAACATGCACACATGTACTTGCACAAGCACAACACACAAGTACTTAAGCATAGAGACACAATACTATGAACACATAAGCATTTGTATAAGCACAAACATACACACACAAACTCAACGACTTGTACACACACATGAACACACATGTGCACACACACATCGACACAACTACACACATAAACACAAACATGCATGTGCACACGAATACAAGCACACACACAAACAAACACACCCACACACCACACATGCATGCATGTGCCTAAAAACACACATGCTTATGCACAGGCAGAACTAGACACCAATGCATTGACATGCATATGCACACACTCACATTAAACACATGCATACTGCACACACACATAAAATCACATGCACACACAAACTTGCATGTACATGCACTTGCTCACACACACATACATGCATGTACCCATGCAATTGTAGGCAAACACATACACTCATGCGCATAAATGCACACTCACATTCTTTGGAACGCACGTATACACAAAGGCTCATAAACATACACATGCAATAACACACATATATGTGTGTGCATGCACACACACACACATGCACACACATAGACATGCACTCATGCACACACAAGTGCGTACCCATGAAAACAAAGTGAATGCACTTGCACACGCATGCACGCACATGCTCAAGCACACATAGATATAGGATCACACACATGAACACATATAAGCACACACATAAATAGGCACACAAATACATAAACACACATGCACATGGACATAGACTCATATGCATAATGACACATACATACCCAAGCACAATCATGCCAACACACACATGTGCATGTGCACACACATACACTCACATTCTTTAGAATGCACATATAAACAAAGGCTTATAGACATACACATGCAATAACACACATATGCACACTCACATATGAACACTCCCACAAAAAAATTGATACACATGCACATGATGCACACACATGCACGTTGACACTCACCCATGCACTAACATGCATAGACACACACATAAACATATATACACACACACACACATAGATGTACACAGATGCACCCAAACATGCACACACATGTGCATGTACAATACTCACATACAAGAACATGCATTGAAAATGTTCACACACATAGATGCACATAAGTAAATCATGCAAGCATACACACACGCATACATATGCATAAGTACACACTCACACACACAACCACTCACTCATGCAAGCACTCTCACACACATGTATGCTTCCACTCACACACAAGCAAACACACACATACATGAACCACACATTCACATGTACAAATGCACATGCATATGCAATTCCATGCTCACACATGCATAAAATGTAGGCACAAACACACATGCATGGACAAATATGTAGAAAGCACATGTACATGCAAGTAAATGCACACCTACACACACTTACACTCACCAATATGCACACAAATGCATGTAATCACACAACCACACACACGTTCATAAACACACAGATGCACACAAATACACACTTGCAAGCATATGCACATACATGCATACACACACACACATACATATTGTGTGCTCACATGAACACACGCACACGTACACTTGCACATGCATGCACACACATGCATAAACATAGGTATATCTACACACATAGACACATGCAAACATATGCACATGCATACATTCACACATGTACTTATATGGATGCACATTTGTAATCATAGACCCACATCTATGCATACATATGCACATACATGCACACGCATGCACACATCCGAACACAATACATGCACAAATACATAATTCAATGCATGTGTAAACATCTGTACACACACAAACACATACACACTCATACACACATGCATGCTCACACATATACACACACACATGCACACATCCACACATATGTACTCAAATATACACACAAGCACACATACATGCACACATAATCACAATGTATGCATACACACATGCTTGCCCATGCAAAAGCACACATAGAGGCCTATGCATAAACACTAACATGCACACACTCACACATAAACATATGCACACATTCACACAAATGCAAAGATGCATACACACACAAACTCACACACACATGCACATATGTACATGCATGCAAACACAAATGCTCATGCACTAACACACATACACATGTGCACTGATATACTAGGCACACACACATACACAAAGGCTTGCAAACATGCACACATATTTGCACACACACAAATACACATGCACATAGATACACACATGCATGTACACACACATGCATGCACACACACATGAATACACTCACACAGACAAAAAACACTCACATACATACACTTTGTGCACATGCACATACACACACATGTGCACATACACATGCACACACACTTAGACATACACATGCACAGAGTCACACACATAGAGATATGCACACAAACACACACACATACACATATATCCATCTATGCACGTGTATTCATGGATGCACAAAAATGTACATGAGCTTACACAAACAAATGTACATATGCATAGACACACTCACACATAGATGCACATGCACAAACAAGTACACAAACACCTACAAATTACCACTCACTCACACACACTTGCTCATATGCATGTACCCATGCACACTTACAAGCACACACACACACATACCTAAAAATAAGAAGCACACACACATGTACACATAAGCCCACGTACACACAGACACATAAAACGCATGCACAAAAGCATGTACATGGACATACACATACAAAAGCACATGCACACGAAAGCAAATGTATAACAACACCTGCTTGCATGCACCTATATGCACACAAATGCATTCACTCACACAACCACAACCACAAACATGCACACACACCTACACAGATGCACACACATACACTCACATACACACAAACACACACATGCAAGCATAAGAATACATGCATACACATGCAATATGTGCTCATGAAAAAACAACCATGGCAAGACACAGGTATGCACATGCACTATCGCAAGCACACACACATATGCACAATCATAAGTACATGTAGACACATCGATACGCACACACACACATTGATGCATATGAAAAAACACATACCTACCCATACATTCACACACACATACATGTATGCACAAACACACATACACACACAAATGCAAACCCTGGTACGTGCACACACGTACACACACAAACACATGCACAAACGCACTCACATACACATGTGCACATGCACCAAGGTATACATACATGTACACATGCATACACACACTTGTGATCACAAATGCACACACACTTGCACACACACACATGCTTACACCTTCTCATGCACCCATACTAACACAAACACAAGAACTCATGCACACACAGATGCACACACACACACACAAGCATATAGACGCATCTATATATTCTCATGTACACACACATGCACAATCACAAGAACACATATGCACATAGACACACACACGCACATGTACATGAATACACACACATGCTCACACATTGATGCACATGCATAAACATATACCCACATCCATACTCACTCACATACATGCATACATGTACACACATGCACAAGTGCACACAACACAAAAACAAAAGCATACACACATGCACACATTCGCACATACACACGTGAACACATACACTTGACACACACACACATGTGCATATACACCCAAACATACATAAATGTACAAACACACACATACTCAACCACAGATACATGCACTTGTACACATGCTTGCAGACTCACATGCACCAATAATCATGCACTTACAAGAACACACATGCATATACACATATGTACACACACATACACATGCATACAGGCACGCGCACATGCCTACATTCACACAAAAACACACACATATGCATGAACAAGAACATGCACATTCATTCACACACACATGCATAGACACACAAGCATAAATAGGCCTGCAGACATGCACACATATAGTCTCATAGACACATGAACATGTGGGCACACACGCATGCACACACAAACATACATGCACACACACATGCCGATACACACATGTACATACACACATAAGCACACACACCCACACACCAACATGAACACACAAACACATACACATACACACATGCACACACATATGCACACACATACACACAAACAAGGGTGCATGCCCACACGCATGTAGACACACACCAACAAATAGGAACAAAAACACAAAGATGGATGCACAAAAGCATAGGCACAAATAGACACACATTCATGCTCAAGCACATGCATAGATGCAAACACACACACTCGCACACAAATGGTCAAAACTTGCACACATGAAAATCGACATGCACACACAAAAGAACACACTATCACACACACCCACAAATAAACACAAAAGCACACATGCACACACAGAAAAATATACAAATATACACATGCAAACATACACACACACAAACACACAATCACATACATACCAATGCACATAGACACGACCACAAAGACATGCATGCACACACACATATGTACAATCATACACATGCGCACACCCACACACTGACCTAAGTGCATATTCACACAAATATGCACAATCACATGCACAACAACTAACACATGCGCACATAAAGAAACATACACACATGCACGTGTCAAAACATAAGGACAAACACATGTGCATGCATAGATAAGCACAAACTTGCATGCACATCCACTAACACACACACTCTCACAAACACATACACAAACATGAAGACACACAAGCACACACACATTGGAAAACTCATTCGCAAACACATGCATACACACCTGCATGCACATAAACGTGTGTACACACATAGACTCACATACATAATCACACACTTACACATGCACACACACACAAACACACACACATGAATTTATGCACACATATTTGCTCACATGTACGCACACTTGAACACATACACATAAGCAAAAATAAGCAGATATGTTCCCACGGACACACACCCATGCACTCAAACATAGACATGTACTCAAGTGCACACAACCATGCACACACACACACATGCATACACACACACACCAACACTTGCACATGCACATACACATGAATATAATCACTCATGCACATGCACACACATGAAAACCCACACATATGCACAAACACACACACAGACACATGCACTTATATATGTACATGCATACAAACACACTTGCACGCACACATACACACAAACACACACACAAACACACACATATAAAAGAACACACATGCAAACAAAGATATAAGCACACATGCACAATTGCATACACATTCGTGCTGATGTAGATTTGCATGAAAATGAACACATACTCACATGATCATGCACATGCACTTATGCACTTGTCCACATACTTATACACACATACAAGCTTTTACATGCTCACACACCAACCCACACACATACTCACACACCAACCCACACACATACTCACACACAACCAAACACACATGCACGAATGCACACACAAAAACAAACATGCGCTTACCCTTGCACACTTACAAGCACACACACACAAATGAACACAAAATAACATATGCACACACACACATGTGCACACATATGCAAACATATGAACACACACATGCACAAACACACACACACAAAACATAGAAAAACATGCATACATGGACAAACAAGCACAAAGCACTTGCATCAGCTAAAACTTGCATACCCAAACACACTCACATGTATCCATATGCACATATGTGTGTACACAAATTCACCTAGACACATATTTACACACATATGCACTTGGACACACTCATGTCCAAGAATACACAAGCACACACATGGACACACACACATAGTGGTGCATAAGCAAGAACACATGCCCACTTGCAGTCACACGTGCATGTCTACACATGCGCACACATGCACATACAAGCACCTACACACATGTGGGCATGTAAACACATGGACACACATGCACACTCACTTGTACATGTGCACACACATGAGTTCATGCACATGCATACACACACACACGAGAACACACATGCACACACGTACACACACACACACATACACACATGAACGTGAAAGCACAACAACACATGCACATTTTTCAATCACACAAAATTGCACAAAAACACACACACTCATGCATGTGCATGCATAGACACACATGCTCATGCACACAAACACATGCACACATAATAATATGCACAAAAACTTTCACACATGCATAGATACACACACAAAATTGTAAAGACACTAAGACTTGTGCTCATGCACTAGCACATAAAGATGCATTAGTGCTTGCACACACACAAGAACCAAATTGTGCACGCATATGAACATGTAAACACACATAGACAAGCACACATATGCACATGTACACACTCAAATGCACACATACACACAAAAGTTCATAAGCAAATGCACATGCACTCTCATATGTACACTAACAAGCACACCCACATGCACCCACAGTCTCACAATTGCACAAAAACAAGCACACATGGATATATACATGCACATATATACACAAAAATGTACACACACATGCACACAAATGTGCACACACAAGTATGCATGCTCATGAACACTCGTACACATAGACAAACATACACATACATGCATGCACGCCCCATGTGCTAGTGTGCACACAAACATGAACGCACATACATGCATGTACACACACACATGCACACTAAACACACCCACACCCACACACACACACACATATGCATGCAGACTCATACACACAAGCGCATGCACAAATAGTTAACCCACATACACATGTACATACACAAAAACACACAAAGACACAAGCTTGCACACATGCACATTGACACACACCCACATATACATGTATAAACATGCACACACACAACCACACTTTCTTGCACACATATGCACCAACACACATTTGCACAATCTCACACTCTCACACAAACAGAAACAAGCATAGAAATATGCATGTACATTCTTATACACATACAATACACATGCAAAGACACATAAGCATACACACATGTGCATGCACACACATGCCTACACACACACACACTCACACACTTGCATGCATACATGCACACATAGCACACACACACATGCATGCACATGAGCCTATAGGCATAGAAAAAAAATACACACATATGTGCATGCACAAACATGTACCCATAAACACAAGCACACTTGCATGCACACTTACACACTCATATGTATAAACATACATAAACACATAGAGACTCATGCTCATGCACACATTCACAGACACACCCATGCACATGCCCACCCATCCATATGCACACTCACAAGCTCACATGCATATGAACCAACTCACATGCACACACAAATGCACACACTCACATAAACATGCATAGCACATACAAGTGCACACACACATGTACACCAACATGCACAAGCAAAAAAAATGTTCACATACAAATCCATGCAAGCACAAATACACACACAAAAATGCAAGCTGACATATGCAATCAAACACATAGGAACCCACGTACATGTACACACACCCATATGCACAAACACATCCACATGCAGATATGCTCACACACATGCATAAATACAAATCTACAACCACACATGCACAGACACACACATGAACACACATTACAACACACATAAGCACACAAATGCCACACATTACGAGACACAACTGCATGGATACACACCCATACACATGCAAATACAACCTCACAAATGCATATAAACATGCACACATAAGCACACACATGCACACACATACACACACACATAGACCTACACTCACATCAACACATATGCACTTACACATGTGCCCACACACACACATGCACATGCCCAACCATACACACACACATTCACATGCACAAACACACACACAAAATGCATGCACACACACTTAAACACACACACGCACAACTATGCACATGCAGATGTGAATACACACACACACATACACCTACACACATGCACATATGTATGCACAACCATACACACACATGTAGACATTTGCATAGATACACACACACACCCACACACACACACATAGCCACACATATATTCACATGTTCATTTGCATGCATGCACATATGCTCTTGCACACAATCACATAGCCATACAAACAAGCACACTCACATGCACAAAAACTCATAAATGTACACACTCACATATGCACATACATACACATGAGCACAAAACACACATGCAAAAACATACACATGCACACACATGCACAAACGTAAACACATACATACAAACACACACATTCACACATGCACATACACATGTTTATGAATTAGCACACATACATGCACAGGCTCATGCAAACAAAAAGGGCACATACATGCACACATATATAGGTACACACATGTATACATAGATGCACACATATGCAAACACATTCACATACATACACAGATACGCCGACACATGCACACATGTATACACAAACATGCAAACACATTCACAATCACACACGCATACTTGCATACAAACACACACACATGTGCCTATATGCACATTAAAATATGCACACATATACACAAACATAAACACAAACACCTATACACACCCAAACACATAAACACACTCACACATTTGCACATGTGCACATGCACATAGACACTCAAACATATGTAGATGCATGCATATATGCACACATAGACATATACATGCCCACACTTAAATGAGACATAATCACACATATACACACATATACAAACTCGTAAACGCACACATGTACACACACACACATGCATGCACACATTGTTATCCATATTAACTATCACACACAAGTAAACAAAGGCACATGAATGTGCATAGTAACACATATGCACCCATGCACATATAAGCAAAAACAAACATACTTTCACACAAACACACATAAAAAAATATACATAAACACATAAACAAACACACACAAAAGTACACACACACAAGCACACATATGCACATGTGATGTGCAAATATGCACACACATGCATAGACCCACATGCACATAAGCACACATAAGCATGCACACATACACACACATAAACACACACAAGAAATGTACACAGAGACACCCACACACTAATGAACAAACATATGCACATGACTGCATGGACACTTGTGCACATGCATGCACCAATGCACACACACAAGCACATACACATAAAGGAACACACAAACACCCCCATCACACCCACACACACAAGCAATGACACTAATGCACATGCACACAAACATACACATGCTCATGCACACATATACATAAAATACAAGCACATACACAAGCTCATAGATAGACATGCACAAATGCAATTTCACTTGAAAACAAACGAACTCCCTGACACACTCGTATGCCCCCACATGCACATAAATGCATGCAAACAGAACCACACACATGCACACACATGCATTTTTTAATCGCAAGAACTCATGCACACTAGTACACATGCATGCATGCACATGCACATGCACACATATACACCCACACAAACACACACACACACACATATGGACGCATAAGAAAACATACATTCACATACATACACACATATTTGCACCCACACATGCACATGCACACACCCACCTACTCAAACACTTGCATGTGCATGCATGCTTGCACATTTGCACGACATGCTCACACACACACAAGAGCACATAGTCATAGTGGTGCACACATACTCAAGCAAACATACATGCTCTCACAAATGCACACACATGCCCATGCAGATTCACATGCATGCATAAGTACACATACATACACGCACACACAAGCTCATAAGTATTCATACACAACACTCTCAAACATGCACACAAGCATGCACTAAAACATACACATAAACACATATATAAGCACACACACATTTAAGCTTATAGATACATATGCACACACACATGACTAGATTCATACACATACACATACATAAGGATATACTCATGTATATGCATGCATACATACCAACCAATACCACATGCACATTCACACACACACACACATATCGACATGCTTACAAAAATACACATCCATACATACACATACATAGGCACACACACACATACATACACGCACACACACATACATACACACACACACACACATAGACTCAGATACAAAGACAAGCACATAATCACAACACACCCCTACGTGCACACACACACACACACATTCACATGTAGGCACACACACACGTGCACACACTCCTACAAACACCCACACTTGTACAAACACACACACACACACAACCAAACATGCACATACACACATGTACATGCACAAGCACATAAACATACACACACACATAGATGTAGACAAACTCACACAAATTCAAACATGCACTAATGTGCACAAACAAACACACATTCTCACTGATAGAAAAATAAGCACACACATAGGAACATGCACAAGCACACATGCACCCATATGTTGGAAAAAGCACATGCACAGATACACATGTGAGTCACATACACAATCCCACCAACACATAGACCTACATACACCCACACATGCACATGCACAAACATACACATACAGGTATGCACACACATACACACATGTACACACAATGTAAACACACGAACATGACTTCTAGTACTAAGTGTTCTCCTTTTTGTAATCATTCAAAGGGGTTAATTTCTTGTAAGATTAATCTAAGTCTATAAAAGAATTAAGTAGATAATGTCTTAGAAACAATTTCATTTAATTAAGTAAAAATGGAGAAAATGATAATTAAATCTCTTTCTTCTATAGAAGTTCTCTTAAAAGTGATATCTTAACTTTATGTACTTTAGTCTTGAGTGTTAAATAGGATCTTTAGATAAATAAATTACACTTGAATTATCATAAAGGATTAGAAATTATGTAAATTCTAAGCCATAATAAAAAACTTATTATTTAATCTATAGAACTTGACCAGCAAAACTACCTATACTAATACACATGACCTTTGTTATTGATAGTGGAATATAATTTTATTTTCTATTGGCCTAAGAAATTAGTGAATAATCAATCAATTATATATATTAGAGGGACTTTCTGTATCAATCTTACTACTAATATAGTAAGCATCTATGTAGGTTCTCAAATTTAGACACGCATCTAGGGTACCGTATGTCTATAGTCTTGGTATCTATAAGAAATTTAAATATATGCTTGATTACTTGTAGGTGTGATTACTTAGGACTAGCCTAAAATCTCACACACATACCTACACAAAATATAATATTAGGTCTGCTTATAGTAAGGTACCATAATGATCTAACATTTAAATGATTGTGTCAATAGGCTTTTTAGCTTCATCTTTATTTATAATAGTGCTTATGCTAAAGGTAGTCTTCTTTTGCTCCATGTTATCATAATTAAACTTCTTTAATAACTCTATCAAATACATGGTTTAATAAATAAAACTTTTTTCACTTATTTTGTTGACCTGAAGTACTAAAAAAAGGTTAACTCCCTCATCATACTCATTTCAAATTCATTTTTCATAAAATTAGCAAACCTCATACACATCTCTTTATTAGGAGCTGTAAAGATTATGTTATTCATATAAACTAGACATATTAATTAACCTTTATCTAAATTTTAAACAACTAAAATACTATCTAACTTGAAATATGAAAATGATTTGACATAAAAAATGCATAATCTTACATACCAAGCTCTTGGAACTTGCTTACAACCATAAAGTTTCTTCAAAAGTTTGTATACATGATTTATCTTATCATGTATTTCAAATCTTAAGGATTATTGAATGTACACTTCTTTATATATATATTTATTTAAAAATATACTTTTAACATCTATATGCTATAATCTAAATTTGTTATGGTAGCATAAGCAAGTAAAACCTAACTTGCCTCAATTTTAGTTATAGGAGAAAATGTCTCATTCACATCTACTCCTTCCACTTAACAATTAACTTTGGCTACTAATCTAGCTTTTTAAAAGAAGACTTTACTAAGTGAAAAAACCTTTCATTACTTAAAGTAGAACTATTATCATGCGATATAAGGAATTCTAGACCACTATCTTGACCATGTGTAAAAATAAAACATATGTATTATCTTTTCTACATCTAATAAAATATGAAATATTTTCTTTACTAATAATGCATTCATTCTCAAATAATTGACTAATGCCAAGAAGATTATGCCTTAGATATTGTATAGAGAGGATCTTTCTTATAAAAGTGTGTTAGTTACCTACTATCCCACTTCCAATCACTTTCTTCTTGGACTTGTCACCAAGAGCAACTTCACCACCATCATAAGACTTCAAGTGGAAGACTAAAGATGGATCTCTAGTTATGTGTCTTGATTATCCATGATCTAGGTACCACATACAATTCCTAGTCCTTGTAGAAAGCGTGCTTACAAAACAAATTAGACATTTGTTTTTAGGACCCAAGCTTTTTTTATTCACATGTTTTAACTTGATTCTTAATTGAACTATTTTTTGAGTCCATACAAACCTAGGATATCTACAACAAAAAATGATTCTAAATTTGCAATTAAATTATATTTTTCTATATCTTATGTAATAATTATGAACTAATATTAGAGCAAAAAAATATTTAACAATTCTAGTATAACTAATCTTATGAAAAATAAGTCTTACAATGAGCATGTGAAATTTTTAAATCATTTAGTTAAAATATGTATTTTTGATAATAATAGAGGCTTTTCCATCTCTCTTAATCTTAATTTCATGCAAATAATTAGCATTTAACTCATTTAAATGTTCACACAAGCTTAAATAATTTTCATTTTCTTCTATCAATTTAAGATATTTAAAAGCTAATGTTTTGTACTTTATGCAAGTATTAATATCCTATTCTTCATAAAGAAGAACTAATTGAATCATCCTATGATACCTTCATAGATTTCTTCTTCTTCTTCTTCTATTTTTAAAACTTCTCAACTTTATCCTTCTAGTGGTGGTAATTGGGCCTTATATGCTTAGGCAATTTACATTCATAATAAATTATGTTTTTATAAGAAACCATCTTTCCTTTTTATTTCATATTATTTCCAAATCTTTTACTTACATTTCTTTTGTTATATAAACTAGATAAAGCTTTTGAAATTAGAACTACCACACTTGAGATGGAGAAATTTTAGTCTATAAAAGAATCAGCTACAGAGGATAGTATTTCTTTCCTCTTCTTTTTCTTTTCTTTTTTAGCCACAAATTCTTAACTCTTCTAGAAAGCTCAAACATTTGTTAAGAGCTCATCTAATAACTAATCTAATAACATGTTTTTGTGTGAGTTCATACATGCATGCATGCATTCCCGTGTGTGTGGATGTGTGTGTGTGAGCATATAAGTGTGTGCATAGGCACATGTGTGTGCGCATATATGTGTGCGTATATGTGCATGTGTGTTTGTGCAAGTGTATTTTTTTGTACATATTTGTGTGTGTGTGTGTGCACATGCACTTGTGGGTGTGATCATGTGCATGTGTGTTATGTGTGCATGTGTATGTATTATTGCATGTATGTGGGTGTAGGTGTATGTGTGAATGCATACATGCTTGTGTGGGCATGTGTTTATATATTTTTGCATGCATACATGTGTGTCTGTGTTTGTGTGTGCATGTTTTCACATGGGCTCACATGCATGTGTGCGCAAGTGCATACATGTGTGTCCGTGCATATGTGTGTGCATGCAAGTGGGTGCATGTGTGTTCATGTCACTGCATGTGTATGTACATATGCGTGCATGTGTCTACATGTGTGAGTGTGTGTGCCCTTTTTGTTTATGTATGTATGTGCATGTGCATGTGCATGGAGTGTGCATTTGTGCATGTGTGTGCAAGTGTGTGTGTGTGTGTATAGGTGTGGGTGTGGGTGTGTGTGCATGCTTGTGTGTGTGCATGTGTGTGTGTGGATGCATTGTTGTGTTTGTGTTTGTGTGTTCATGTGGGTGTGTATTTGTGTGCACACACATGTGACTTTGTTTGTGTGTGTGTTCATGTGAGTGTGTGCAATTGTGCATGTATGTGTGAGAGTGTGTGTGTGTGTGCATGTGTCTATGTGTGTATTACATGAGCTTGTGCATGAGTGGGTAGGTGTGTGTTGATATTTGTGTGCATGCATGTGCACATATGTTAATGCATTTGTGTGTTTGAATGTTTGTATTTTTGCTTAGGTTTGCATTTGTGTGTGTATGTGTGTGCTCATGTTTGTGTGAGCATGTGTATATAGGTGTGTTTGTATATGAATATGTGCATGTGTGTGTGTTGCATTGACAAGTGCATGCATGTGTGGGTGTGTGTGTGTGTGTATGTGTTTGCGTGTGTGGGTGTGTGTGTGTGCACATGCACTGGTGTTAAGGCTTGTATCTATTTGCATGTGTGTATGTGTGCTTGTGTTTGTGTGAGCACGTGTGTGCAAGCATGTATTCTTATGTGTGGGTATGAGTGTTTGCATGTGTGTGCATGTGTGTATGTTTGGTTGTGTTTTGCATGCATGTGCATGTGTTTAATTTTGTAGTTCTATATGCATGTGCATTTGTGTACATGTGAAAGTGTGTGCATGTCCCTGTGTGTGAACGTTTCTATGGGTGTGTGTGTTGGTGTGTGTGCATGTTTGCATGTGTGCATATGTATGTGTGTGTGTGTGTGCATATGTACATGCATATGTGTGCATGTGTGTGTGTTCGTGTGTGCACATGTCTTTACATGCTTGCTTGTGTGCACATGTTTGTGTGCATGTTTAGTGTGTGTGTATAATTATGTGTGCAAATGTGTATAGGCATGTGCTTGTGTTTATCCTTTTATGTCCATGTGAGCTTGTATTTGCATGCATGCATATGTGTACATCTGAGTGCATGTGAGCGTATGTTGTTATGAGTGTGTTTCTTGTACTTGTGCATATCTATGGATGTCAATCAGTGCAGGAGTGTATGTGTATTTGTTTGTACATAATAGTGCATGTGTGTGTGTGCTTGCATTAGTGTGCATGTGCATGTGTTTATATGCAAGGGTATTCATGGGTACATGTGTGTGTATTGGTGTGTCTGCACTCATACATGTGTGTGTGCATGTGTGCATATGTGTTTATATTTTCATGCACTTACATGTGTGTGTATATGCAAGTTTGTTAGTGTAAGAGTGTGAAAGTGGGTACGTGCTTGCATGTGTGCATGTGGGTTTGGTGTGTATGTGTGTAGAAGTGTGTGCATGTGTGCACATGTCCATGTTTGTGCATTTGTGTACATTTTGTTGCATGGTCGTTTACGTGTGTTCATGTGTTTGTGTCAATGCATGTTTATGTGAAAGTGTGTGTGCATGCCTGTGCAAAGTTTTGGATCCAAATGTGTATGCACTTGCATGCATGTACTTGTGCGAGTTTGTGTGCATGTGCATATGTGAGTGCATGTGTGTCTATGCGTGTGTGTGCATGGTCAAGTGTGTGGGTGTGTGTGTACATGTACATGTGTGTGTGTGTGCTTGGGTGTGTTTGTGAGTGCCTACACATGTGCTTGTATTCGAGTGTTTGTGTGTGCTTGTCTACACAAACATTTGTGTGTATGTGTGTGTTCTTGTGTGCATGTGCATGTGTATGTGTGTATATATGCTTGTGTGTATCAGAGCATGTTTCTACATGTGTGTATGTGCATATGCATGCATATAAGTGTGCTTGTCTTTGTGCGTTGCATATGTGTGTACAAATGTGTGGTGTGGATATATTATTGAATGAGTGTGCTAGCCTACATGTGTGTGCATATGCATTTTTATGTATGCTCATGTTTTTTTATATGTGTGCTTGTGTGTTCATACATGTGTGTGTGTGCATGTGTACATGCATGTGTGTGTGTGTGCATGTGTATATGCATCTGAATGTGTGCAAGTGTTTGTGTCCATGAGTGTGCATTACGTGCATGCTTAACAATGTGAGTATGTGTGTTTGGGATTATGTATGTATGGGAATGCATGAATGCGTGTGTGTGTGTGTGTGTGTTTGTGTGTGAGGTCTATGTTGGTGTTTGTGTGTGTTAGCAAGCGTGCATGAATGTGTGTGTTACTATAGGCATGCACATATGTGTGTGAGTGAGTGCATTGGTGCATGTGTGTGTTCAAGTGTGTAGGTGTGTGTGTGTGCTAGCATATGAATACATATGTGTGTATGTGGTGTGTGCACATGTGCACGTGTGTTCATGTGTGTGTGCATATGCATGTCTTTACATGTGTGTGTGTGTGCATAGATGCACGTGTGTGTGTGCATGTGTGCATGTCTATTTAGTATGTGTGTTTAGGCATCTCCATGTTTATATGCATGTGTGCGTGCTTGCATGCATGTGTGAATATGTGTGTGTGTGTGTGCATGGAAGTATATTTTTATGTGCGCATGCATGCATGTGCTTGTTTATGTGTGTGTTGGTTCATGCATGAGTGCTCTTGAGTGTGCACTTTTGTGCATGTGTGTTGTGTGTGTGTAAGTATGTGAAGGTCATGTGGGTGTGTGTGTGCATGCATTTATTTGCATCAGTGTATGTGTGCTTGCTTGTCTATGTATGCATGTGCATCTATGTGGTTATGTGCATGCATTTATGTGTGAGTGTGTGGGTGTGTGTGTATGTTTGTACAAGTTTGTATGGGTTTGTGTGCATGTACTTGTGCATGTGTGAGTGCATATGCATGCTTGTGTTTTCACGTGAGTGTACATATGTGTGTGTGTGTGTGTGTGAATGTGAGTGTTTTTCTATGTATGTATGTATAGGTGCATGTTTGTACATGTATATGTCCATGTGCTTTTATGCAAGTGTGCATGCATGTTGTATTTGTTTGTGTTGTGTGCATGTATGTGTGTGCACATGTGTGTGTATGCTTTTTTATATGTATCTATGTGCATGTGTGTGAGCATATATGCATGTGCAAGTGTTTTTGTGTGTATAGACCTACATGTGTGTTTGTGTTCGTGTGTGTTTTGTGTGGGTGTGAATGTGTATGTGTGCCTACGTGTGTGTATGTGTGTATTCATGTGTTTGTGTGTTATATGCACTTGTGTGTGAGTGTTCATGCACACAAGTATGTGTGTGTGTGTGTGTGTGTTCATGTGTGCATGAGTGTGTTCATAAGTGAGCATGTGTGCATGCATGTGTTCATGCACACGAGTTTGTGTGTGTGTGTGAGTGTTCATTATTGCGAGTGTGTGAATGTGCACACAAGCATTTATGTGTGTGTTTGTACATGTTTGTGTGCATTTGTCCACGTACATATGTGTGAATGTACATGTGTGTCTACATTAATGTGTATGTTTGTGTGTAAATGCATATGTGCGTGTATTTATGCTTACTTGTGTGTGTCTATGTGTGCATGTGTGTGTATCCATGCATATGTGGACGTGTAGGCAAGTTTGTACATGCACATGTATATGCATGTGCGCTACTACATGCACATATTTGTGTGCATATTTGTGTGTGTGTGCATTATGTGTCTATATATGTGTGCGTGTGCATTATGTGTCTGTATATGTGTGTGTGTATGTAGGTTTCTGAGTGTGTTTGTGTGTGTGTGTGTGTATGTGCATGTGGTGTATACATGTGTAACATTGTCTCTTTTTGAGTGTGTACATGTGTGCATGTTTGCTATTAAGCATGTGTGGGTGTGTGTCCTACTGTGACTTTGTGAGTGAGTACATAAGTGTGCATCCACATGTTCGTATTTGGGTGTGCGCATGTCAGTATGTGGGTGTGTGTGCATATGTGTATGGATATGCATGTCTGTGGTTGTGTGTGTCCATGCAAGTTTGTGCATATGCATGCATACGAATGTGTGTGTGTCTGCATGCCCATTTATGTGTGTGTGAGCACATGTGTGTCTGTGTTTGAGAGTGCAATGCATGCATATGTGTGTGCATATGCACACACATGTGCATGTGTGCATGCATGTGTGTGTGCTTGTGTGCATGTGTGCATGCATGTGTGTTTGCTTGTGTGCTTGTGTTTATGTTTTCTTATGTGTACATGTGCATGCATCTATGTTCCTCTAAGTGTGTGTCTATCTGTGTGATTAAATTTATGATTGTGTGTGGGTTTTTGTGTCTTTGCATGAGAATGTGTATGTGTGTGTGTGTTAGGGGGGTGTCTGTATGGATGTGATTTTGCATATGTGTGTGAATGTTGAGACACCAACAAATGTGTGTGTGTTTGTGTGCTCATCAGTTTGGGTGTCTGTGGGTGTTTATGTGTGTGTACTTATGTGTGCACGTGACTGTGTGTACATGTATGCATGTGCAAGTTTGTATGCATGCACATGTGTGTGTACAGATGTGTGCTTGTGTGTATGTGCATGTGCTTGATTATATATATGAGTCTACATATGTTTGCATATGTGTGTGTAGGTGCGTGCATATCTATATGTTTGTAGGAACATTTCTATGCTAGTTCATGCTCACATTTAAGTGTGTGCATGTATGTGTGCTTGGATATGTGTGTAGATATATGCATGCATGTGCATTTGATTTGGTGTGTGTGGGTGTGTGTGTGTGTGTGTGTGTGCATATGTGTGTGGTAGTGTGTGTTTTTGTGTGCATGTGTTTGTGTGCATTCATGTGTGTGGTTGTTCATGCAAGTCCATGTGCATGTGTGTAGGCATGTGTGTGCATGTGTTTCTTGTGTGTGTATATGTGCATGTGTATGTGTGTGTGTGTGTGTGCATTTGCATGTATGCATGTGTGTATGAGTGCATTTTCATTTTGTACAAGTGTGTGCATGCTTCTTAGTATCTATTTGTGTGTGTTGATGTGTGTATGTTTTTATTCATATGCATATAAGTGTGATGGTGCATTCATGTGTGTGATTATGTATTTGTACTTATGTACAAGAATGTACTTACATTGGTGTGTTCGAGCATGTGTGCGTGTGCATGTATGTAGGTGTGTGTCTGTGTGATTACATATCTGTGTGTCATGCCTGTGTGTGTGTATGTGTATGCGTGTGTGTCTGTGTGCTTTTGGTTAAGTCTGTGTTCAAATACTTGTACATGTGAGTGCAAATGCATGTGTGCATGCATTGGTACACATGTGTGTGCATATGCTTGCATTGCTATGCATGTGCGTGTGTACTTGCATGTGTGCATGTGTGTTTGTATGCATGAGTGCATATGATTTGTGCATGTATGTGTGCCTGTGTGCATTGGTACTCACGTGTGTGTGTAATGGTCTGTGTGTCTGCTTAAGTACATGTCTTTATGTGTGATTGCATGTCTATCCCTATGGACATGTGTGCATGCGTGAGTGTGTTTGTTTGGAAGCATATAAGTGTGTATATGTTTGTGTGTGAATGTGCTTATGTGTGAATGTGCTTGTTTGTGTGCATTTGTGTGCATGGTCATGTGTGTATGTGTGCATATCTATGTTTATCCATGTCTGTCAGTGGGTGTATGTATTTGAGCATGTGTGTTTTGGTGCGTGTATGCACATGTGTGCTTGTGTGTGTGTGTATGACCATGTTTGTGTGTGTGTGTGCATGTATGCTTTTGTCTGTCTATGTGTGCTCTTGTTTGTGTATGTAGGTGTGCATCTATGTGTGCATGTGTGTATGTGTTTGTGTGTGTTTATGTGTGCATGCACATGTGTGTATGCATGTGTTTACATATATGTGTGTGACTATGTACATGTCAGCATCTCTATGTACATGTGTATGTGAGTCTGTGTGTCTATGTGTATGCATTGGCATGCATGTGTGTGGGTGTGTGTCTATGTTTACATATGTTTGTGTGTGCATGCATAGGTGTGTGTGTGAGCCTTTTGTGCATGCATCTAGGTATAATCATGTGTGTGTACATTCATGTGTGCATGCCTGTTTGAGTGCGTTAGTGCATGTGCATGTGTATTCATGTAATCAATATATGTAAGTGCATGTATGTATATACATGTATGTGTGTGCATATATGTATTTATGATTGTCTGTGTAAGCATGTACATGTGTGTGTAAACCTATGTGTGTGTGTGTGTACGAGCTAGTGTGTGCATATGTTTGAGTGTTTGCATATGTGTGTGAGTGTCTGTCTATGTGGGTGCATGCATGTGTGCATGCTTGTATAATAGTATGTGTGTGCTAGTGTGTGCTTGTTCATGTACATCTGTGTTTATGTGCTAGTGTAGGTGCATGCATATGTGCATGTGCATGTTTCTATGTTGGTACAAACATGTGTGTGTGTTTTTGTACTTATTTGTGGACATGTGTGTGTTTGTATGCATCTTTGTGTGTGTGCCTTTATGAGTGTGCATTGGTGTGCATCTATGTGCATTTAAATATATGTGAATGGGCATGTGTGTCTACTTATGTGTGCACAAGCATGTGTATGCTCTTGTGTTCATGTGAGTGCGCTTTTATTTGTGCATGCTTGTGTGTGCATGTGCATACGTGTGTGTATCCATGAGTGTGTGCATGTGTGTGGCCACATGTGTGTTCATGTGCATGTGTCCTTGTGCATATGTGTGTGTGAGTGCATATGCATGTGCTTGTGGGTACACATGTGTGCGTATGTTTGTGCATAGTGTGTGTATTTGCAAGTGTAATTTTGTGTACATGTCAGTGTTTATGTGTGTGTATGTGTGGCTTATATGAGTGTGTTGATGTTTGTATACTTATGCATGTGTGTGTGCATGTGCTTGTCTACATGGACATTTTTGTGTATGTTCATGTGTGTGTTAATGTGGGTGTATGTGTATGTGTGTGCACATGTGTATGCTTTTTTGAATGTATGTGTGCTTGTGTGCAAGTGACTATGTGCATGTGTGTATGTGTGCATGCATGTGTGCTTATGTGTTGTTGTGTGTGTGTGCATGCCTATGTGCATGTATATATGAGTGTGTGTGTGTGTATGCATGTCTATGAGTGTGTGTGCATGTGTGCATGCATGCCTATGAGTGTGTGTGTGGGTGTGTGTATGTGTGTGTGTGGGGGTGTGTGAGTGTAGGTGTGTGTGTGGCTGTGTACATGTGTTTGTGTGGGCATGAGTTTGTGTAGGTGTGTGTTTAAGTTTGTGTGCACTTGCATGTGCATGTGTCTATGTGTAGTGTGTGTGAGTTAAATCATGTTTGTGCGCGTGTGTGTGTGAGTGAACGTGTGTGTGCATGTAAGCATGTTTTCTTATGTTTTTGTGCATATGTGTGTATGGTTGCATATGTCTATGCTTATGTGGATGTATGTATGTGTGTGTGCATATGGGTGTGCATGTGTGTACATATGTGTCTATTTGTGCATGTGCTTATATGTGAGCATATTAGTGTGTATTGCATGTGCACATGCATGTGTGTACATGAATACACGAGTGTGTGTGTACATGTACATATGTGTGTGTGTTTGTGTGCATATGTGGATGTGGGTGTGTGCAAGTGCATGTGTGAGTGCATGTGCATGACTGCATAGGTACACTTGTGCATGTGAAAAGTTACACATCTGTGTGTGCAGGTGTATATGCATTTGCATTTGTGTATGTGTTTGTGCGAATGAGTGTGCATGCATGCATCTGTGCATTCACGTCCATGCATTTGTGTCATCATTCACATGTGCGTTAGTGTGTTTGTGTGAGGGTGTTTGTCTCTTTATTTATGTGTGTGAGCATGTTTGTGTGGTCATTGTGGGTGTGCATGTGTGTGTCTATGTGTATATGTGTGTGAGCAAGTGCACGAGCATGTGTGTTTGGGTATGTGTGTACATGCATGTCAGCTTTTGCACACATGTGTGTACATAAGCATATGTGCATGTGTGAGTGTAATTGCATGTAAGTGTGTGCTTGCATGGATGCTTGTGTGTGCATGTGCATGGTCTGTATGTATGCATGTTGTGTGTGCATTCATGTCTGCTTGTGTGTGTGTGTGTATATGTGTGTGTATTATGTGCATATGCATATGTGTGCTTTGGTGTTGCATTTATGTGCATACTTCTATGTGTGCATGTGTGTGTGTGGGTTGGTATACATGTATGCATGTGTGTGGTTATGCATATGCATGTGTGTGGGTGTTTGTGTGTGTATGTTTGCTTGAGTGTGTGCATGTGTATGTTTCTGTGTAAGTGTGTATGTGTGTGGGTTTATGTATGTTTCTGTGTTATGTGTGCTTTTGTATGTATGAATGTGTGTGCATATACATGTGTGTGTCTGTGCATGTGTCTGTCTGTACATGCAATTGCATATGTGTATACATGTGTGCGGGTGTGTGTCTATGTATGCATGTGCAAGGGCATGAATGTATTTGTGTGCCTATGTGTTGGCAAGTGTTTGCATGTTTGTGCATGTGCATGTGCAAACATGGGTGCATGTGTGCTTGTGTTTACATGCATGCACGAGTGCATATGTGTGCTTATAGTAAGCACCTATATTTTTGTGCATGTGTAAGTGTGTATATGTGTGTTTGTGTTTGTGTTTGTGCATATGTTTGGGATTTTTTGTGCCTACATTTTTGTATATGTAGGTGCATGCAAGTGTGTGTGGGTGTGAGTGATATTTATTGTGCATGTGCATTTGTGCATGTCTATCAATTTTTGCATTTATGAGTGAGCATTTTTTATGTTTGTGTGAGTCTATGTACGTGTGCATGAGTGTGGTTTTGTGTGTGTATGTGGGTAATTGTTTATGTGTATGGGTGTACAAGCAAGCATGTGCATTCATCTAAGTGTGTTGTGCATGTGTGAGTACATAGTACTATGTGTATGTGTGTATCGATGAGTGTGTCAGTGTGCACTTGCATGTGCTTATGTGTGAATGCTCGTGTAATTTTGTTTGTGTGCACATGTATGTCTGCAAGAAAGTGTGTACTATGCATGTATGTGTGTAGGTGTGTGGGTGTGTGTGCATGTGCATATGCACATGTGTGCACACACACATGTGTGTATGCATGTTTATGTGTGTGCATGTTTGCATGTGTGATTGTGTGTGTATTCATGTATGTGTTAATGCATATGCATGTGTGTTCCTCTCTATGTGTATTTATTTATGGATGTAGGTGCACTTGTGTGTGTTATTTTTTGCATGCATGTGAGTACATGTGTGTGTTTACATCATTACGTGCATCTGAATGTGTGCATACAAGTGTATGGTGTGTGTGAGAGAGTGTGTGGGTACTGTGCACGCATGTGCATGGGAGAGCAAGTGGGTGTATGTGTGTGTGTGTGTGCGTGCATGCATGCATGTCAGTATGTGCTTGTGTGTGAGTGCATATGTGTGCATATTTGTGCGATTGTGCATGTATGCAAGATTATCCATGTGTGTGTGTTTGTGTGTGTATATGTTTGTGAGTGTGTGTGTGTGTACAGGTGTATATATCTATTTTTTTGCATGAATGTGTGTGGGTATGTGTGTCTATGCACGTTCATGAGTTTATGCATGTGTGTCATTGTGTACATTAGTGTACGTCCATGTACATGAGTGTATGCATGTGTTGTTGTTCTAGTTTGTGTGTGTCCTTATGTGTGTGCAAGTGTGTGTGCCTACGTGTGTGCATGTGCGTGCTTGTGCGTGTGTGTGTTTGCTTTTGTATGCTTGGGTTCGCACTTGTGTTTATGTGTTCATGTGAAAGTGTGTGTGTGTGGGTGCTTGTGCAAATGTATATGTGTTTATGTTTGTGTGCATGCAAGTGGGTGTGTGTGAGTGTGTATGCATGTGTGTATATTTATGAGTGTGTCTGCATGTGCATGTGTATGCATATATGCATGTGTGTGTGTGTGAGAGCAAATACATCTAGGCTTGCTTGTTTGTGTGCATTTGTAAGTGAGCATGTGCATGTGCGCTTGTTTGCATATGGGCATTTGTGTTTGTGCATGTGTGGTTGTGTTTGTGTCTATGCGTATGCATGTGTGTGTGTGTATCTGTTCATGTGTTCATTGGTAAGAGTGGGTATGGGTGTGTGTGCATATGTGTGTACATGTGCATGTGTATGCATGTTCATATATGTGTGTTCATGAATGAGCATTTGCATGTGTGCATGTGAGCTTGTGTGTGCATGTGATCATGTGTGTATGTGTGTGAGCATGTGCTTGTGTGTGCACCTGCATGTGTGCGTGTATGTCTATGTGAGTTTGTGTATATTTGTTCATGTGTTTGTGTAAACATTTGTGCATGTGAGTATATGCATGTGTGTGTGTGAGCATGTTCTTGGGTGGGTGTGAGTGTTGTATATTCATGTTTATTTGTGTATGCATTTGTGCATTTGTGTTTCTATGTGTATGCATGTGCCTACATGAGTGCATGAGATTGTGTACATGTTTGTTCACACATATGTACATGTGTGATAGTGTGTGTCTATGCATGTTTGTACTTGTGCATGTATGCTAGTGTTTAAATGTACATCTTTGTATGTGTGTGTTCATTCTTGTATGTGTGACTGAGTGTGGTCACATGTGTGTGTCCGTGTGCATGTGTGGCTTTGCACTTTTATGTGTGTGTCTATCATCTTTTGTGTCCAAGTGTATATGCATGGTTTTGTGTGTGTGTGTGTGCATGTTTGTGTAGGGAGTATATGAATGGGAATGTTTTTGTGTGTATACATGTGTGTGCTTCCATGCATATGTGTGCATGTGAGTGTGTATGCACATGTGTGTGCATGCTTGGGAGTGCATGTGTGCGCATGTGCATGTATATGTGCATTTGTTTGTGCATATGTGCTTTTGTGAGAGTATACATTTGTGTTTGTTCATGTGTATGCTTGTGTGTACATGTTTGTGCATGTGTTTATACATATGCTTGTGCTTAAGTTTGTGTGTGTGTGTGTGTGCATGCATGTGTGTTTGTTCATCTGCATGTGATGTGTGTGTGTGTGTGAATGTTTGTTTTTTTATGTTATTAGTGGTGAGTATGTACGTTTGTTTTTTTGTATTTGTGCATATGTGTGTGTGTGTGTGTGCGTGCGCACGTGTGTGTGTAGGGCTGTGCATGTGTTCTTGCTTGTTTGTGTCCATGTCAATGTGTGCATTCATGTGTGCATGTCTATGTGTGCATTATGGTTGTGTGTGTGTGTATGTGGTTGTATGTGTGCATGCTGTGTGTGTGTGTCAGGCTCTACTTTTGTCTCTTTGTGTGTGCATGTGTGGGTGTTTGTATATATATATGCATGTAAATGTACATGTGTTTTTGTTTGTGGGTGTGTGTGGATGTGTGTATGCATTTGCATTTGTGTTTGGGCATGTGTGTGCCTATGTGTCCATGTAAGTGTGCATGCATGTGTATACGTATGTTTGTGCAATCTATATGCTCATGTAATGTGTGGATACATGTGCATGTCTATGTGTGTGTGCATGCATGTGTGCATGTGTGTATTTGTTTATGTAAGGGTGTGTGTATGTGTGTTGGCATGTGTGCCTATATATGTATGTGTTTGTGAGTTTGTGTGCCTGTACATGTGTGTGTGCATGTATATGCACATTTGCACATTTATGTATGTGCATGTGTGCATGTGTCAGTGTGTGTGGGTGTGTGTTTATGTGTGTGCATGAGTGCACGCATGCACAAATGTGAATGTGTGTGCTTGTGTAATTGTGCATACATGCACACACGTGCATTGTGCAAGTGCATATGTTTGTACATACATGTGTACATGTGTATGTTATTGATTGTGCATGTGTGTGAGTGCATGTATATGTTCATGAGCATGTGTACATGTGTGCATGCATATGTGTGTGTGTGCACACATGTGTGTGTCCATACATGATCATGAGCATGTGCATGATTGTGTGTGTGTGCCTATGTGAGCTTATGTGTGTATATGTATGTGTACCTATGCGAGTGCATGTGCATGTATGTGTGCGTGCATCTCTGAGTCTATGTTTATTCATTTGTGTAAATTGGTGTGCATGTGTGTGTGCATGAATGTTTGCGTGTGCTTGTATGTGTGTGTGTGTATGTGCCTATGTTTATTTGTGTGTGTGTGTGTTTTTGTATTGATGTGTGTTTGTTCTTATGTGTGTGGTATGTGTTTGCATGTTTGTGGGTATGTGTGGGCATCCATGTCTATGGATGTGTGTGCATGTGTGTATGCATTTTTCATATTTACATGTGTGTGTGTGTATGTACACGTGTGTGTGTCAATTCGCATGTTTGTGTGTCCATTCACACATGTGTGTACATGGGTGAGTCTATGCATTTGTTCATTTGTTTATGTATGTGTGTGTGTCTGTATGCATACGTGTGTTTTTGTGATTATGCATGTGTCCATGTGAGTATCCATTCATGTACATGTGCATGTATTTGTGCATGCAAATAGGTGCATGTGTGTGTGTGCATGTGCATGTGCTTATATGTACATCTGTTTCTGTTTGTGTGTGTTCATGCATTTATGTCAACATGCATGTGCTTGCATGTGAGTGTGCATGCTTTCATATGTGTATGTGCATGTGTGAATGTGTGTACATGTATGTTTGTGCAAGTGAATGCTTTTGTGCATGTGTGTGTGTACATACAAGTGTGTGTGTATGTGTGCATGGGTGTGTGTGTGTGCATGTGTGTGTGTGCATACATTTGTGTGTGTAGGTTTGCTCCATTGTTTGTTTGTGTGTGTGCTTGTGC
Source organism: Vanilla planifolia (assembly GCA_023846275.1). Classification (NCBI taxonomy): domain Eukaryota; kingdom Viridiplantae; phylum Streptophyta; class Magnoliopsida; order Asparagales; family Orchidaceae; genus Vanilla; species Vanilla planifolia. The sequence continues at coordinate 16,119 of JAIUJO010002714.1, read as the reverse complement.
ATGTGCTTGCATGCATGTGTGTGCATGTGCATGTTAAGTGCACATGTCTATATGGCTATGCATATGATTGTTTGTGTGTGAGTGAGTTGATTTGTGTTTGTGTGTAAATGAGGCAGAGTTTATGCACATGTTTGTGCATATGTGCATACGTGTGTGCATGTGTATAAATATGAGTTGTGTGTGAAAGCATGTGTTTGCATTTGGGAGCATGCATGTGTTCAAACATTTGTGTGTTCTTACGTATGTCTGTGTGTATGCATATGTTTGCGTGTGTTAAATTCTGTGCTTTTATGTGCACATGTGTGTGTGCTTGTCTGCACATGGGTGTTTGTGTGTGTGTGTGTGTGCATGCATGCATGTGCTTATATGTGCATACACAAGTGTAGTTGTGTGTGTTCATGTGCACTTGTTTGTTCATGTGTGGGTGCATGCATGTGTACATGCATTCATGTGTGAGTACATATGTGCATGCATGTATGTATGCATTTGTGTGCATGCATGTGTGGGAGAGTGGGTGTGTACATGTGTGTGTTTATGGGTGGGTGGGTGGGTGTGTAAGCATAAGCATGTGCAAATGTGCATGTGTGTGTGCATGTATATATGTGTTTGTGTTTATGTAAGTGTGTTTTTTGTGTGAATTTATGTGTGTGTATGTGTACATGAACTAGCAAGTGTGATGATCTACATGTGTGGTATGCAAGTGTGCACAATTTCACATGTATGTGAGTGTGGGTGTGTGTGAGTGGTTACATGCTTGTGTGTGCCTCTATGCATGCATGTGTATACATGTATATGTGTTATGTATGTTTTCGTGTGTGTAAGTGTGTGTGAGCTTGTGTGTTTGTGTACATGTGTTCGTACATGCTGGTGTGCATGTTTATGCATGTGTGTGGGTTGAGTGTGTGCATGCGCATATCTGTGTGTGTATACATGTTTTTATTTGTGTGTGTATGTGTATGTGGATGTGTATATGCATGGAGGTCTATGTTTATGCATGTGTATGCATTCTTATTTGTGTGTGGATACATTTGTGTGCATGTGTGCATGAATGCATGTGGGTGTGCATGTGTGTGCATGCACATGTGAGTTTGTGTGTGTGTGTGTTAATGTGAGTGTGTGTGCACACATGTACTCGTGTGTGTACTACATGGTTGTATGCATTGTGTGTGTGTGTGTGCATGCATGTGTGTGCATACATGTGTGTTAATGTTTTTGTGTGTTTGCATGTGTGTACACATTTGTGTTCATGTGTGTCTTAGTTCATATGTGTGTCTGTGTGCATATGCATGTGCATGAGTGTACATTTGTGCGTATGTCTATGCATGTTCATTTGTGTGTGTTCATGTGTCTATTTCCATGCGTGATTTTGTGTACATGTGAGGGTGTGTATGTGTTTATGTGGGCACACGTGTGCCTATATTAGTGCATTAATGTGTGTGTACTTATGCATGTGTGTGTGCATGTGTTTGTGTGCATGTGCATGTTTGTGTATGTTTGTGCATGTGCTAATGTGGGTGTACATGTATGTGTGTGCAAATTTACAAGCACTGTAGACACGCACCTACAAGCACACACAAATTTGTTCACAGACAAACATGTGCAAACACACACACATGCACACACATGTGCTCCAATGAACACACACATGCACACACACATAGAAACCCACACAAGCACAAATACACACATGCAAACATACACATACACATGCACGCACACACATCCACAAATGCACATGAACATGTAAACACACACACCTTTACACACTCATAAGCACCTACAAGCACACATATGCATGCACATGTACACACATTTATATATATGTAAAAACACACACACACACAAACACAAATACACGCATGCTTACATATGCACTCATGGATGCACACCTGTAGACTTGCATGCATTTTGCAGTTCAAAATGTATTGGTCCCAAGCAAACCCAAGAGAGGAGTGAATTGAATGTTTCAAAACTTTAAAAGAACACCTTTTTACCTTGAAAAGAAAGAAATAAAAATCTTTTTTAACATTTATTTCTTTGTGGTGTTAAATTACACCTTCTAAATATTAGTTCTTGAAAAGAATGAATATAGAATTATAATATAAAGTTGTTCTTTGTTATAATGTGTGATTTAGAGAAGGTTAAAAACAAAAAGGTAATAAGACCAACACTATAAAATGTTAGCACAAATATAACTTAAAATGGTTTTTGAGGGCTAGCAATAATTATTTGTAACAATGACTTGCAAATGAAATTTTATAATGAAACACTCGAAGGGAGTGGATTGATCATTCTTCATCTGAGAAGAGATTGAATAATTATATGAGTATGAAAATTAAGGTGCAATAAAAAAATTAAATAAAATCATAAATAATTGGGTGGAAATCTATACTTGTATTGAGAAATTTGATAGGAGAAATAAATAAATAATTGAGTTTGTCACTTTTGTATGGGAGATAAAGAAGAAAGAAAATAAAATTATAAATATGAAAGTGCTAATAAATAAAAGTTAGTTAAGCTAATGTAAGAAGTTAGTTTGAAAGTTATTAATCCGATTGTTCGAAAGAGTCATGATCATGGGAGCTTGAATGAGAAATTGCATGTGAAATGGGTTTGTCATGAGGGCACTCAAGTGTAAATAATTCAAAATAGTAAAAGTGAACGAAAAAGAAAATACAATGATTTATCCAAGCTCAACCATCCTAAACTAGTGTTTTCCAATCCTCTCGAGTCTTTCTATTGAGTTAATTAATGGCTTAATTGAAGACATAACTGAGCATTAGGGTAAACTAGTATTTTTGCAAGCTAAAGGCCATCCCACCTTGTTCCATGAAAATAAGGCTAACTTGACACAACCTATATTGGACTTACACATAACCTTGGAATAGCCTATAAGATATGGATTAACTGGTTACAAGTTTTAGACATAAAATTTCAAAATAAGCATGGCGAGATTTCATAAAGAAAAAATTCATAATATGAAATGACTAAATGTCCCAACAACTATAGGTTATAAAAGTTTACTTCAAATAAAGTTTTTTTGAATCTTTAAAAAATTAAGTGATAGAGAGTATTTAAACCAAAACTCAAATCAAGAAAGGAAGAAAAATTTTGAAACATTGTATTCAAGAAGAAAACGAAAAGAGGAAAATTGAAAGCTGTAAATAAAAAATGAATCATAGAAAGCCTTGCTTTTGGACACTGAGGCAACGCTCTCATGTAGAGCTTAGGAGCTTTTTAGGCAAATGGAAAGCAAGAACTTAGAGATAGAGAGAGAGAGAAAGAGCTTAAGATCACTAAGAAGTTAAAGAGTGTTTTTTCACTAAGGGACATAGGTTTATATAGCCATATGATGGCTAAACCTAGTCAATAAGGCTTTAAGGTTAAGTTAATTTAATTAGCATAGGTGGCATAATCGTGTTTTAGTTGGGTTTCAAACATTTAAAAATTTAAATTTAAATTGAGTCAAATTTGGTGGATTGCATTTGAAAATTCATAACTTATTCATTCAGCTTTAAAAATATTTAAAAATTTTATCAAGTTATAGATTTTTAAGTTTACTCATTTAGCAAATCAAATCTCAATAGAGTTAGACAATTGTGTAAAGAGATATAGTCAAAATAGTCAAAGTATGTCAAAATAGGATCAAATTTGAACAAGCGATTTTGAAAATCTATGTGAAACAACTTTTTTATTAAAAAACAGTAAAATTATATATCAAACAGAAGCCAAAGAAGTTTACTTGCCAACAAATCAAATTTTTTTGGATTTGACAATTATACCAAAAGATATAGTTGAAAAAGCTAGGCAATGTCAAAATGGTAATAGATTTATATAACTTAATTTGCAAATGTATCTCTATTACTTAAAAATTATAAAATTATATATGAAATTGAAGCCAATAAATTCTACTTTTTAATAAAATTTATTTCATAATATTTGGATTTTAAGAAAAGATAAGGCTAAAATATTTAACATGTATCATTGAAAGAATTTGAGCAATAATTTATAAAATAATGCTTACCATGACATATTTGGTTTAAAAAATTATAAAATATTTTTAAGAGCATCTTATAGTGTTTTATAGATAAATTTTAGTTGTTAAGATCAATTAAAAAAAATGTTATTAGAGTATTCCTAATTGTATATTTTTCTTCTTAGGTCTATCTATTTGACTTCTATTGATTTTTTCTTCATCAATTGATTTTTGCATATATAATATCCATGTCTTTATCATACATTTTTAACTTATTTTTCAAATAAATAACTTTTGTGATAAAATAATACTAAAACAAAATTAATAAATAATTATTTTATAAGGTTTGTTATCATTAAAATCAACATAAAATTCAATAATATTTCTATTTTATTGATGTCGAACTTTTTTCAAAATGATACTTTAAAGGGAAAAGCATAATATCACTAATTGTTATAAATTATTAAACATTATCAATCCATGATTACTTATTATCATACATTGCCAATTCATCACTTATAGATAATTAAGAATATCATTCCATTATTTGTCTCTTATGTTATACAACTAATATTTCACCCTCTTTGGTATCGTGAATGGGAAATACTAAGTTTTAGCTTAATTTTGATTTAATCATTGTAGTTTCTTGTAAAATGGTATAAAATATTCTATGGATAGAAATTTTGTAAATAACCCATTGGTTTCTTTTTTATTAAAACATGTTCTAATGTAATATCTTTTTTCTACATGATCGCTAATAAAATTTGATGGTTCTCTACATGTTTTGTATTCAAATCTGGATTGGATTCTTACTAATGTTAATAGCATTAGTATTATCACACCTTAATGTATTACTTTTTTAAATACACTTAAGAGTCTTCCAATTAGTGTTTTTACCAAAGTAGTTGTTCATTAACTACTAGGCACTACCTACTCCTCTTTTATCGTTTTGAAATGGCTGTTGAATGCATTTTTGTTTCTTACTAAGCTAACATATTATTAGTTACCAAAGAATTGATATGTACTTAAGGTTGCTTTACATTCAATTTTATTGCCAACAAAGTCGGTATTTGAATAACCTGTTAGAGCTATTTCAATTGAAATATTCTTAGGATAACAAATACTTATATTTTGTAAGTTGATTTAGTGTCAAAAAATTCTGGTTAATTTTACTAGGTAAGATTCCTTTGGTTATGATTGAAAACTTGAATATAGACAAGTCAAATACATTGTATCAAGCCTTATGGTTGTTGAAGAAAGAAGTAACTTCTCATACTTCTAAAAAATAACATAGAAGAAATGCTTAACTTAGCTCAATGTGACCTATCTTGAAAAGATGTTGAGGAAGGATTTGAATGCTCTTGGTTATTGTAGCATTAATTTACTCTATTTCTTGAATAAGAATAATGATTTTCAAGAGTAAACTTTTAAATAATGTGCAAATATTCATTAATCATTTCATTTTATTTGGACCTTTTTTTATAGCTTTTTAGGATAACTTCTAATAGCTCCAAACACCTTAAACGAATATTTAACAGCTATACTAGAATATTCCAGATTTTGGTCAAACTAACAACTAACATAAAATAAACTGGACGTAATGTATATTTTAAGTATAATATTGTACGTTAATCTCTGATTTATACTATATATATTGTAAGTTAAATATTAACACATCGTACTTTATCATTGGATTTACTCTCACCTATAATACCTAAACCCAAATAAACTAAACATGTTGTATCTTAAATATTAATTTATCATATACAATTCTTAGGCTTCAAGTTATTTAATTAGTGTATCGTCTACTTTTAGCATACTAAGTGTATTGAACTAAGTATGTTGTATGTTAATAGTAATGCACCATATGCAAAGTAACGTTTATTAATTTTTGCTCAGCATACTATTTACTCGCTGTATATACTTACGTAATTAAAATAATGAGTATTGATAAGTTGAACCAGCTAATTCATCCCCGGTGTTTTTCAAATCTGTTAAATACTTTTCATTGGTTTCATTTAAAAATTTACAGAAGACAAAATAGCTTGTGTGTTCGTTTTTCATTTTCTTATATTTTTAAGAAATCTTTTCATAGTTTTGACAAAATAATCAATTGTTCTTCAAGTTTACCTTGTGTGGGCGGACGTACCTCATCATCATAAGAAGCATCCTCAATATTATCCTTTTTGTTCATAAGATATATCAAGTCTTCATTCTTCTCATCAGTATTGAAGGATTGTGAGTTACTCCAAATTGTTTTTATCATTTTCTTCTTATGATTGCTCTTGTATTTTTTTATCTTTTCAAAACTTTTGGACACACTGGACAAATATGTCTTTGCTTTCGACATTTGTGGTATTCTTCTTTGGCTTTGAGTTTCTCCTTGATTGCCACTCCTTTGTAGCTCTTTTTTGTACATCATGATTTTTAAATAAATGAGATAAACCTTTAATAATTAGAGTTATCTCATTTCCTCTTGAAGTGTTAGACCTGGAGAATATTGCTACCCTCAATGCATTGCTTCATCTATCTTCTTTGCTTTTTGCTTTTCTATGGTGCTCTCCTCTTTCTTATGTCATGCCATTTCTATTTCATTAGTTATCAAGCCTCCCATGAGTTCATCTAGAGAGAGTTTTGAAGCGCCCTTTGCTACCTTGGTGGCTATAACAAGAGGATCGTATCCTTGGGCATACTTTAAGGATTTTTCTCACTTGTTCATGATTAGCATAAACCTTTCTTAAGTTGGTAAGACCATTAGTAATGTTTGTAAAGTGAGTAAATATAGATTTAATTGTTTTGCTTGATGATATTCAAAAAAGTTCATAATCATGATTTAGCATGCTGATTTTGTTCTCTTTTATTTAAGAAATATCTTAATAGATCACCTCAAGTTTAGTCCAAATCTTATGAGTAGTTTGCAAGTTTATTATTCGATTGTATTTTTTTTTTTTAAAGGAAATTATTCGATTGTATTTAGTAATAAACAAATTACAATGTGAAATATTCACAGCTTGTGTATTCAATTATACATTGTGTTTCTTCTCAATAATTAATTTATTAATTTATTTTCTAATTACTTCATTGTTTGCAATCTTAGTAGGTAAACTAAATCGATGCCATACAGTATCCCAGATATCCAAATCAACAGATAAAAGTTAACTCTTCGTCATGTTTTTTTAAAATAGATAATATTTCAGCACAAGTAGTGGAGTATTATGAGTAGAGGTATCCTCTCTTAACGATTCAATTATGTTATGGTAGTACATCATTGGATTATTTATAAAGAACATGTTGAACTAGCTCGCATTGATACTAATTTTAAGAATACTCATTACACAAGGGGGGAGGAGTGAATTGTATTTCCTTTAATTTATTTTGTAAATTTAAAAGATTTTTTTAAATAAAAAGCTTAATATTATTTATTCAAAATTGTTCCTTTGAAATTCTCTTAGTTAATTTTGAAGTAGGCTATGTAATAATTATAATAAAATAAATGTACAATGATTTTTAATTGATTCGACAAAAACACAAGCTTGCATCCTCCCTCGACCATGTAAGACCAAATTTGTTGAACATTGCATTTAGTCTAAAGATGGGTCGATGAACACCATTACAACTAAATTTACAAGGATCCAAAAGTGCCCAGAAAAACCAATTAAGCAAATGACTTACATGATCATGATACAAAGAAATCTCAAAGGAACAATGGCAAAATTGAAACAACACTTTTTCTATATTAGCTTGTACAACGATCACTTATAGCCAATATATAAACAAGTGCCACATTATAATGATAATTAAAATAATATTACTAATCACTTTTGGAAATAATGAATGAAAATTGTGTCTGAAAACATCTTTAGAGAAAGGTTTCCAAATAACTAGATTGTTACAATAGAGTTTCTCTTGCTAGATGTTGAAAATGAAATTCAAGATTGAACAATTTTGTATTAGATTGTATTGTATGTTGCTTATAAAATGAACAATACGTACTGGACATTGCTTTCCTCTATATTGATAAAAATTTTTAGTTGTATTATGTTGGGATCAAACATAATCCTAAGGTTATAAAATACTCTTTTTAGGATAATCATTAAGTAAAAAAGGGTATTAGTGTTACTCTTTAATCATTAAAAAAATATAATTTCTTTATAGATGTCATATTTTTTGGGAGTCAACCATTTTATCTAAAATTTGTGATTTAAAGGGAGACTAATTATGCATAGGAATCTTATCTTTGAGACATTCAAGAAAGTCTCTCACTACAAAACCCATCTTCTACTTTGAATTCACTCCAATATCTATTTCTATTTCCAACTTTGAGTCTCCTCTATTCTTAGCTTCAAGTTTCATTGTACATCAAGTCATCTAAGATAGTGTGATTGAACAAAAAATTGGAAAATTAATGTCTACCCAAGGTGACTACATAACAACAAGAAACTTAATGTTAGCTAAAAGAAATCTTGTGCTAAATAGAAGGTGAAAAAAAGATCTCTGATGATGACCATGGGCTTAACATTCAAACCATGCAAGTAGAAGTGTTGTCATTGGATCGAATTCATAGGTGCGTGAAGTAGTTCAGTGATGTTATCGAATAGTCTCACTCTGTATTATTGGATTCTAAATTAGATTGTATTTTATTGTCTGTTCATAAATTGACAGATTTATTATTGTGTTACTAAATTTTTGAGTAATATTTGTGAATTTTAAGACTTGAATTAGAAGGAGATTAAGAGTGCTTAAGAACGTTAAGGCATGTACTTTCTCAAGTGTCGTGATGTAATCTATCAAAAAATTACAATTCTAATTTGCCACATTTCGTTTGAGTCCTACCGAACATGTTTGGCCTGCAAAGTAGATTGGAGAATTATGAAATCAAGGGTTTCTCAGAGAGAGCTTGTGAAAGGCTTTTGATAGTGTTGAAGAATGTTTACTTTGTCATGTGTTGTGATGCTCCAAGTAGATAGGTTTATAAGGTGGTACTTTAGAGTTAGAAAGTGGTCTTTCAAAAAGTTTGTTCTATGTTTTTTCTCTAAATAATTATTAGATTATTGTATCGTACTTTGGATCAGGACATCCATGTTTCTAGCATCTTGAAAAATTGCTTCCTGCATTATCTAAAAGTAAAAGTCTAAGTTGATTTCGATGTGAAAATTATCAATTTTCAAAGAAGACTCAAGTTTCTTTCTAGCATCAGCCATATATTCCTTCTTATCCTTTTTTGTTTATCCATAATGATGTCTAGGCTCCTTCTCGCGTTAAATCGTTCTATGTCATGTTGGTTTGTTTCTTTCGTCAATGATTATAAAAGCTTGGGTGTTTCTTATGAAAGAAGAATTTAAAGTTGAAAATTTTCATATTATGATTTAGAATCAATTTTAGTCAAAAAAATAAAATTTTGAGAACCGATAATAGGAAGAAGTATTTCACTTGATTTTGTGTGAATATCTCTTAAAACAAGGCTGTATATTTCAAAACTCGTGTTGGTATACCCAGTAAAATGGTTGCTGAATTAAAAAGCAAACTTTCTTTGAGGTCTTTGGGTCAATTATGTTCAGTGGCGTCCCAAAACATTTTTTGTGGGGTTGACATTCCTGCAACCACTTATAAATCAATTGCTTCTAGCTTAAATTTGAGTGCTCATGTTAGACGTTACAACATTCTTTTATGATTCTCGAATAATTTCTTACATGTTGATAAGAATTTTTGGGTGTATCATACCAGTGGTAAACTTAATCCCAAGGCTATAACATACAATTTTTAAGACAATCATCAACTTGAAAGAGGTGTTGGTATTACTCTCTAGTCATTAAAAAAAATAGTTCTCTATATATGTCATATTTTTTGGGAGTCAGTCATTTAATCTCGAATTTGAGATTTAAAGAGAGATTAATTATGCATAGGAATCTTTTCTTTGGGGCATTCAAGAAAGTCCCCCTGCAAAATCCATGTTTTTTTTCGAATTCACTTAATTGTCTATTTCTAATCCAAAACCCTATTCTAATCATAGTTTTAGCTTCGAGTTTTTTCGTACTTCTTTAAGTCATTTGAGTCTTAGTGTTCCAACTAACAACATGGAACATAATGTCTATCCAAGGTGACTACATAATATGGAACTTAATGTCTCAAAGAAACTTTGTATTGAATGGAAGGTGAAAAATGGGTGTCTGGTCCTGATCATGAGCGTAACATTCAAACTATGCAAGTCGCAGTATTGTTGAAGGATGAAATTCATAAGTGATAGGAAGTAGTTATGTGATGTAATCGAGTTATCGAGTAGCCACTCTTTGTTGTTAGTTTCTCAATTATATTGTATCTTATTGTTTGTTTGTAAGTTGATAAAATTTCTATTGTGTTACTAAATTTCTTAATAATATGTGTGAATTTAAGACTTGAATTTGGGGAAGGCAAATTAGAGTGTTTAAGAATATTAGGGCATGTACTTTCTCAAGTATAGTGATGTTCTCTATCAAAAAATCACAATTCAAATTTGCTATATTTTTGTTTGAATCCTATCGAATATGTTGGGCTTGCGAGGCAGATTGGAGATTATGGTGGTATTTTGGATCAGGACATCCATGTTTCTAGCATATTGGAAAATGGCTTCCTTCAATATGTAAATGTAAATGTTGAAGTTGATTTCAATGTGAAGATTGTCATTTTTTAAAGCATTCTCAAGTTTCTTTCTAGCATTAACCATTATGTGCTTATACTTTCTTGTTAATCCATAATGATGTCTAGGGTCCTCACGTTAAACATGTTTCAAAGTCCCATTGGTTTGTTTCTTTCATTGATAATTATAAAAACTTGGGCATTTTTTATGAAAGAATTTGAAGTTGAAAAATTGCATACGATAATTTAGAAATAATTTTAAAACAAAATCAAAATTATGAGAACTGATAATGTGAAGGATTATTTCACTTGATTTTGGATGAATTTCTCTCAAAACAAGATAGTATATATCAAAGTTCATGTGTTTATACACCGAACAAAATGGGGTTGCTGAAATAAAAAGCCAATATCTCTTTAAGGTTGTTGGGCCAATTATGTTTAGTGGTGTTTCAAAACATTTTTTGTGGGGTTGACATTTTGACAACCACTTATAAATCAATTGCTTCTAACCAACTTAAATTTGAATGATTATGCTAGACATTACAAAATTCTTTTGTGGTTCTCGAATAATTTCCTACATACTAGGGGTAAACTTAATCCGAAAACTATAAAATACATTTGCTAAGGCTATCTTCATGTCAAAAGGGGTGTTAGTATTACTATTCAATCATTAGAAAAAATAGAAGTTCTTCATAAATGTCATATTTTTTGGGAGTCAATCATTCTATCTTAGATTTGAGATTTAAAGAGGCACTAATTATGCACAAGAATCTTATCTTTGGGGCATTCAAGAAAGTCTCATCACAAAATTCATGTTCTTGTCCGAATTCATTTTATTATCTATTTTTAATCCCATGCCCGGGTCTCCTCATAGTTTTAGCTTAATGTTTTGTCATACTTTTAAGTTATTTAAGTCATAGTGTTCCAACTAACAACTTGGAACTTATTATCTACCCAAGGTGAGTAGATAACATGGAACTTAATGTCTAGTCAAAGAAACCTAGTACTAAATAGAAGGTAAAAAATGGGTCTCTGATCATGACTATCAAATTTTTTGTTGATACAAGTAATCTTAAAGGAAATATTTATTTTGAAATTGCTTTTGTTAATTTATTTAATGATTTAATTGGCTTTTTTTTTTTGGAAAGATGTCCAATCTTACACAACATTTTGTTTAGAAATATGTTTCTCATGCTCAAATTTTTATTTTGGTTTTTATGATATCTTGAATCACAAGTTCATTGGTGATGCTCTAAAAGATAATAAAGGGAAGAAAGCTATCATGAAAGAGATTCAAACTCTTGAAAGTAGCAAGAAATGAATGTGATAGTTTTCTTAACTAGAAAGAACACAATCATTTGGAAGTGGATATTTATTGTCAAATACAAAGAAGATGGTAATTTGGATCAATTTAAGGTGAAAGTTTTTGCTAGAGCTATGATGCAATTGTATTGTATAGGATACAAAGAGACTTTTTCTTGTGTGGGAAAACTCGTTACCATTAAAATTCTTGTCTTTTTTTATGAACCTTCATTTACCCTTCTATTAGATAAATGTGAAGAATGTTTTTCTAAATTATGAATTGATTGAAAGAATTCTACATTACATCCCATCAATTCTAGAGATAGGAGACAAGGGGTAAAATATGTAGGTTGAGGAAATCTCTCTATTGCTTGAAATATTCTCCACATGCATGGCTTGAATGCTTTACCAAGTTTGTAAAAATGTACACTTATGCCCAATGTCAATTGTTCATACCGTTTTTGTGAAGAAACCAATAAGAAGTAACTTTGCTCTTTTAATTATTTATGTTGATGATATGATTATGATTGATGATTGGTTGAAGTTGTTTGAGCGGAAAAAACTTCTTTCGAGAGACTTTGAAGGTCAATGATCTTGGAAATCTCAGATATTTCCTATGAATAATGTGGTTAGAATTAGAGTCCGCTTAGTTTCATAGAGGAAGTATGCTCTTGATGTCTTGCATGTGTGGAATATTGGGTTGTAAGCCAGCAGACATGCTAATGGATTAGACTCAGAAACCTGGAAATTTGGAGGAATGAGCTCCTGTTGATAAAAGCTGATAACAGAGGCTTTTTAGGAGATTATTCTCTCTTGTTCAAGTCTTGATTGTAGTTATTTAGTTAGTGTGGTCTGTCCATTTGTGAAAGACCCAAAGGAGGAGAATATGGGAGCACTTCATAGGTTTTTGAGAAATTTCAAATGTAGATTAGGAAAGGGGATGTTTTTCATAAAGTGCTTAGATAGAAGCATAAAAGTACTTAGTGATTCAGATTGATTTGGGTTCGCTCATAGTAAAAGATCAACTTCTCGATATTGCACCTATGTTTGAGGAAATTTGGTAAACTAGAGTAGTAAGAAACCATTTGTGATCTTTAAAAGCAATGCTAAAGATGAATTCGAAGCCTTAATTCATGATATTTATGAAGTAGTTTGGATCAAAATTATCTTAGAATTTATATGAAATCGGATCAACTTATGACAGTTATGTGTGGTAACTTTATTCAGTTATTGTCATTGTTAAGGATCTATTTCATAACTATCACATGAAGCATGTGGAAATTAATCATCATTTATAAAAAAATACTTGTGAAAATGTCAATTTCACTTTGTTATACTCTAATAAGTTTTCAAGTTCTTGACATCTTGAGCAGGCTCTTCCAAGTAAAAGCTTCGATGACTTTTGTTGCAAACTTGGCATGCTCAATTTTTTCAACCCTGCCCGAAGGGGAATGTGGAATATTTCAACATTTATTATAAAATATCTTAGCATTTATTGTTATTATTAGTTTACTTATTTGTTTTGTTATTATAGGAAACTAGGAAGTTGGAATCTTTGGTTTTATTTATTAATTTGTTTTTCAATATTAAGATATTATGTGTAAATTATTAAATGACCATTAAGAAGTTTGTTTTTTAATTTTGTAGTTTTCTATTATGAGGGATTCCTTCTTTAAAGTTAATTATATTTGATTTTTTTAATATAGTGGATTCATATATTTAGAAATTTACAAAAACAATTGATTTCATATACTTGAGTGGATTTGGAACAATGGGGTAGTAAACATGATTGATGCTACCAGAGGTAACTTGCGAAGTGGAATGAGCTAGTAAACTTGAGAATTGATGCTTGTCAAGCCTTCGAGAGTTGATGAGGCTAGAGCCTATGGCAAGCCATTGTTATCTCCTAGCTTTATCTCTACTAGGTTGATTATTTTGGTTGTGATTGAGCTGCAGTTTTCTTTGTTAGAGTTTTCTATTTCAAATGTTCAACTGGAATGGTTAATTAGAAATTCCAGACTAAGAAGAAATTTACAATGCAAAAGGCACTACATTTTATTTTGTTCAAAAAGAGCCTTTGGGTATAGCTTTAGTTGTATGCCATCGGGTCAGAAGGTCAGTGTACTCTACCCTGAACCAAGCTACTGTTATGTTGCCATGAAATGGTATAAGCTGTGTACCACTTATAATTACTTGTGAAATAGTATAATTTGGGCCCAATTCGTATGCTATTGTGATTAATATTGGAAGCTTTATTTTTTTTGCAGAGTGTCTTATTTTTTAGGTTTCTTTTGATTAAATTGCATCTATAACGTTTAAGGCTACTGTGTAATAATGATCATTGCTGTTGGCGGCCACAAGCTTGCTTGTGGGTGATGCCCATTTATTAGGGGTCTTAGGAGTAAAGAGAAATATAAGGCCTGATACATCTCATCTTTTCTTCTATGTCCTTTTGGGCCTCTTTTTGGCACCTCTTGTTGTCAGATTGCTGTGTTTTTCACTATTAGTCTCAAATCCGTTGCAACTGTTTTGCTGATGGAAGCATTTTCTTGTTTTGAGTTTAGGGAGGCTCAAATTAGGAAATTTTTATACAACTAATTCGATGCACTTCTACGTAAGATATATCACTTGTACATACACAGTGGGTATATGCCACTAAAGTATAGGGCAAAAATAAAAATGCTCCATCAAAACTGAACAACATTCCAAGCATTAAATAACACCTTTGGAAGGCCTAATGAATGGTGGTGAGGCTCCACAGATCATTATGATTCCAAATTTTCTTTCTTACTGCAATATATAGTTGGTATCTCAATTCTTAAGATTTTCTTTTCATATTGTGATCTCTGTTTTCCAATTATCTATGAATTGCTTATGGTTTCTGTCCCATGGAGTTACAAATAACAATGCATGAACAGTAACTGTACTGTATATTTTTTTTCCTGAAGATATTTGCGGGCGGTTGTCCAGTGTTGATGCTTGTACCTCCTATTTGAAGGATAAGATTGATGTTACATAAGCTATTACTTATTAGCCTTTAATATCTACTTTGCTTGGCATGGGTATTACATGGATTTTCTGTAAATTCTGCTTTTCTTTTGGTAAATGTTTCCTGTACCTTTTCTAAGATTTAAAAAGGATTCTATCTCCTAATTGACCTTTTTGGGGTATAGTCACTGATCATGGTCTAGTATTTTCTTGAATTTAATTATGCAAACTTTGAAATATTTTTGTGTTGTCTTCATATTTTGTAGGTTTAAAATTCATACTGGTGCTGGTTTAATAATTCCTGAGATACAGACTGATGGAAAGGTATGCTCATCCTTTAAAGTCGAAATGCTATTTTGACAGCTAAATTGTTGCATTTTGAACTGTTTTTATCTTTTCATTTTTCTTAAGTTTCAAATCTCTGTTAGAACTATTGCTACAATGAGAAGTAAAAGATGTCAAAACTTTGGAGATGAGTCCAAATACTAAAATTAGAAAGTTTATGGTCGATGCTCACACTGGAACCTTCCCTCTCTCCAATTGATAATTAAAGTTGATTGTAGTTAAAGGGCACTCATTTCACAAATAAATGTTTCCTGCTACTTCATTTATTTGGTCACGTTTTAGCTTAGCTTTATGTTTTATTGCCAATCATATATCTAGTTCATTGCATTTAAGGCACATTATCTTCTCAAATAATAGACAGCAAAAACAATTTTGTTTTTCTAGATACACTAAAATCAATTAAAATATTTTGTTACTTGTATAACATACTGTTTGGTTATGCAATATCATTCAAAAAACAATTTTTTGAGTTAAATTTTTCTAGAGATAGGATAAACTATATAGAATAACCTTACAAACACCAAAATTGTTACTCGTTACTATTTACACTTCATTAATTAAGAAATAGGCTTGAAAAAGTGCATGAAAAGAATTGGAAGAATAATTAAAATGAGTTGAAAAAAGATGAAGTGTTCAACCCGTTTTTATGCAACAACTTCTATTGGGCTAATATCATATCATCTATACTGGTATGAATTGAGAATTACTTGGATTACTCATGTGATGTATCAAATGTTCAGCCAACACTCATTCACAAGGGATTCACAACCTCAACCATCTAGACATCAAGAGTTGTAGCAGGCTGTTAAGTGCCTCTTTATCAATATCATATGATATTGGATATGGTGGTAGCTCATCCCATGATTTTAATCAAGAGGGCTTATGCTTTTGCAAGG
>JAIUJO010001395.1:45000-55078 GCA_023846275.1 Vanilla planifolia | reverse complement strand
GGAAGAAGAAGAAGAAGAAGAAGGAGAAGAAAAAAGGGAAGTAGAAGTAGAAAAAGAAAAAGGAAAAGCGATGGAAGAGGAATAAGAAGAAGAAGATGAAGATGAAGAAGAAGAAGAAGAAGAAGAGGAGGAGGAAGAAGAATGAGGGAAAAACATGAAAGAAGAAAGAAGAAAGAAGAAGGAAGAAAGAACATAGAAGAAGGAAGAGAGAAAAAAGAACAAGGAAGAAATATGAGGGGTGAAGGAAGAAAGAAGATGGAAGAACAAAGAATGACGAAGTAGAAGAAGAAGAAGAAGAAGAAGAAGAAGAAGGCAAAGAAGAGGTAGTGCAAGAGGAAGAAGAAGACAAAGTGGAAGTGAAATAAGAAGTAGAAGAGAGAGAAGAAGATGAAAAAGAAGAACAAGAAGAAGAAGAAGGGAGCAGGTATCAAAAAAAGAATAAGAATAAGAGGAGGAAGAAGAAGTGGAAGAAGTAGAACAGAAAGAAGTAGATGTAGGAGAAGAAGAAGTAGAAGAAGATGAAAAATCAAAAGACAATGAAGAAGAAGAAGTAGAAGAAGAAGAAGAAGAAGATGAAGAAGAAGAAGAAGAAGATAGGGAAGAAGAGAAGAAGAAGAAGAAGAAGATCTCTTAGTAAAAGAAAAAGAAGTAGTAGTAGTAGATGAAGAAGAAGAGGAGGAGTAAGAAGATGAAGAAGAAGAGGTAGAAGTAAAAGAAGAAGAAGAAGGAGAAGGAGAAGAAGGAGAAGAAGAAGTTGAAGATAAAAAAGCAGAATAAGAAGAAGAAGAAGAAGAGGACAAAGAAGATGAACAAGAAGAAGAGGAAGAAGAAGGGGAAGAAGGGCAAGAGGAGGAGGAAGAAAGAGAAGAAGAAGAAGAAGAAGAAGAGAAGAAGAAGAAGAAGAATAAGAAGAAGACGAAGAAGAAGAAGAACTGAAAGAAGAAAAGAGGAAAAAGAATAAGAAGAAGAAGAGGAAGAAGGGGAAGCAGTAGAAGTAGAAGAAGAAGGAGAAGAGGAAAAAGAGGAAGTGGAGGAAGAGGAAGAAGAAGAAGAAGAAGATGATGATGATGATGAGGAAGATGAAGAAGGAAGAAAGAAGAAATAAGAAGGACAATGGGAGAAGGAAGATGGAAGAATGAATAAGAAGAAGAAGAAGAAGAAGAAGAAAATGAAGAAGATGAAGAAGAGGAAGAGGAAGAAGAAGACAAAATGGAAGCACTGGAACAAGAAGAAAAGATTGTAAAAGACGTAGAGAAAGAGGAAGAAGAAGAAGTAGCAGAGGAATCAAAAGAAGAATAAGAATAAAAAGAGGAAGAAGATATGGAAGAAGAAGAAGAAGAAGAGGAAGAAGAAAAAGAAGAAGAATAGAAGAAGCAAAATACAAAGAAGAAGAAGAAGTAGAAGAAGAAAAAGAAGAGGAAATAGAAAAAGAAGAAGTAGAGGAAGAAGAAGAGGAGGAGGAGGAAGAAGAAGAAGAAGAAGAAGAAGATGAAGAAGGAGAGGAAGAGAAGAATAGGAAGAAGAAGCCGAAGAAGAAGAATATGTAGTAGTTGAAGAAGATACAGAATGGCAAGAAGAAGTAGAGGAAGAAGAAGATAAAGAAGAAGTAGAAGAAGATGAAGAAGAAGAAAACTAGAAGAAGAAGAAGAAGAAAAAGAAGAAGAAAAGGAAGAAGAAGTAAAAGAAGAAGAAGAGGAAGATGATGATGAAGAGGAAAGAGAAGAAGAAGAAGAGGAAGAGGAGGAAGAAGAAGAAGAAGGGGAAGAAGAAGAAAAAAAAGAAGATGAAGAAGAAGGTGAAAAGGAGGAAGAAGAAGTATAAGAAGAAGAAGAAGAGGAAAAAGAAGAGAAGAAGAAGAAGAAGTAGAATAGTAAGAAGAAGGAGAAGAAGAAGGGGAAGTAAAACAAGAATAGAAAGAAGAAGGAGAAGAAGTGGAGGAAGAGGAAGATAGAAGGAGAAAGAAGAAAGAAGGAAAAATGAAGATGCAAGAAGGAAGAAAGAAAAAGACAGAAGGAAGAAGTAAGAAGGAAGAAGGAAGAAATAAGAAGGATGAAGGAAGAAGATGGAAGAAGGAAGAATGAAGAAGATGATGAAGAAAAACAAGAAGAAGAAGAATGCGAAGAAGTGGAAGAGGAAGAGGAAGAGGAAGAGTAAGAAGAAGAGGAAGAAGAGGACAATGTGGAAGTGGATGAAGAAGCAGAAGAGGAAGTAGAAGACGAAGAAAAATCAGAAGAAGAAAAAGAAGAAGAATAAGAAGAAGAATAAGAATAAGAAGAAGAAGATAGAGAAGAAGAGGAAGAAGAAGAAGAAGAAGAAGAAGAAGAAGAGGAAGAAGAGAGAAGAAGAAGAAGAAGAAGAAGAGGAAGAAGAAGAAGAAAAAGAAGAAGAAGAAGAAGAAGAAGAAGACGAAGAGGTAGAGGAAAAAGAAGAACAAGAAGAATTGGAAGAAGAATGATGAAGAAGAAGAAGAAGAGTAGGATGAAGAAGAAGAAGAAGAAAAGGTAGAGGAAAAAGAAGAACAAGAAGAAGAACTGGAAGAAGAATGAAGAAGAAGAAGAAGAAGAAGAGGAGTAGGATGAAGAAGAAGAAGAAGAAAAGGAAGAAGAAGAAGAAGACGAAGAAGAAGTAGAGGAATATGAAGAATATGAAGAAGATGAAGAAGAACGGGAAGAAGAAGAATAAGAAAAAGAAGAAGAAGTCGAAGAGGAAGAGGAAGAAAGAGAAGGAGAAGATGAACAGGAAGAAGAGGAGACAGGGGAGGAAGAAGAAGAAGAAGTGGAAGAAGTGGAAGAAGAGGAGGAAGAACAAGAGGAAGATAAGGAAGTAGTGGGAAAATAAGAGGAAGAGAAGGAAGAAGAAGGAAAAGAGGAAGAAGAAGAAGAGGAAAATAAGAAACAAGAGGAGGAGGATGAAGCAGAAGAAGTACAAAAAGAAGAAGGAGAAGAAGAAAGGAACAAAAAGAAGAAGAGGAAGAAAAAGAAGAAGAAGTATAAGAAGAAGAAGAAGATGAAGATGAAGCAGAAGATGAAGATGAAGAAGAAGATGATGATAATGATGAAGAAGAAGAAGTAGAAGAAAAAGAAGAAGAACAAGAACAAGAAGAAGAACAGGAAGAAGAAGAAGAAAAATTATAAGAAGAAGAGAAAGAAGAAGAAGAAGAAGAAGGAAAAAGAAGAAGAGGAGGAGGAAGAAGAAGAAGAAGAACAAGGGGAAGAAGAGTTTGATAAAGAAGAAAAAGAAGAAAAAGAAGATGAAGATCAAGCAAAAGATGAAGAAGAAGATGATGATAATGACGAAGAAGAAGAAGTAGAAGAAAAAGAAGAAGAAGAAGAACAGGAAGAAGAACAAGAAGAAGAAGAAGAAGAAAAATTATAAGAAGAAGAGAAAGAAGAAGAAGAAGAAGGAGAAGAAGGAAAAAGAAGAAGAGGAAGAAGAAGAAGGAAAAAGAAGAAGAGGAGGAGGAAGAAGAAGAAGAAGAAGAAGAACAAGGGGAAGAAGAGTTTGATAAAGAAGAAAAAGAAGATGAAGATGAAGAAGAAGAAGATACAGAAAAAGATGAAGAAGAAGAGAAAGAAGAATAAGAAGAATAACAAGAAGAAGAAGAAGTAGAAGAAGATGACAAGAAGGATGAGGAAGAAGAGGAGGAAGAAGAAAAAGATGAGAAAAAAGAAGCAGAGGAGTAGGATGAAGATGAAGAAGAGGAAGAAGAAGATGATGATGAAGAAGAAGATGAACGACAACAAGTAGAGGAATAAGAATAATAAGAAGAAGAAGAAGAAGAAACAAAAGAAGAAGAACAAGAAGAAGATTACGAAGATGGAAAAGAATGAGAAGTAGATGAAGAGAAAGAAGAATAAGAGGAAAAAGTAGATTAAGAAGAAGAAGAAGAAGAGGAAGATGATGAACTAAAGGTGGCAAAAGAAGAAGAAGAAGCATAAAAAGAAGAAGAAGAAGAAGAAAAAGAAGGAAAAGAAGAAGATAAAGAAGAACAAGCGGAAGAAGGAGAAGAAGAAGAAAAAAAAGAGGAAAAAGACGAAGAAGAAGAAGAAGAAGAAGAAGAAGAAGAAAAAGAAGAAAAAGAAGAAGAAGAAGAGAAAGAAGAAGAAGAAGAAGAAGATGAAGAAGAAGTAGTAGAAGAAGAAGAAAGAAGAAGAAGAAGATGAGGAAGAGAAGAAAGAAGAAGAAGAAGATGAGGAAGAATAAGAAGAGCAAGAGGAGAAAGATGAAGAAGAAAAGGAGGAAAAAGAGGAAGAATAAGAGGAAGAAGATGAAGGGGATGAAGAAGAAGAATAAAAACAAGAAGAAGAAGAAGAAGAAGAATAAGAATAACTAGAACAAGAAGAAGAGAAAGAAGATGTTGAGGAAGAAGAAGAAAAAGAAGAGAAAGAAGAAGAAGAAAAAGAAGAAGAACAAGTGGAGGTAAAAGAAGAAGTGGAAGAAGAAGAAGAAGAAGAAAAAGAAGAAAAAGAAGAGGAAGATGATTGAGAAAAAGAAGTAGTAGAAGAAGAAGAAGAGGAAGAAGAAGAAGAAGAAATGGAAGAAGAAGAAGAGGAAGAAGTCAATGAAGAAGAAGAAGAAGAAGTTCAAGAAGTGGAAGTAGTAGAAGAAGAAGACGACGAAGCAGAAGAGGAAGATGAGGAAAAAGCTGAAGTCAAAGAAGAACTAGAAAAAGAAGAAGAAGAAAAAGAAAAAGATGAAAAAAAGAAGAACAAGAAGAACAAGAAGAAGTAGAGGAAGTAAAGAAGAAGAAGAAAAGGAGGAGATTGAAAAAGAAGAAGGAGAAGAAAAAGAAGAAGGAGAAGAAGAAGAAGAAGGAGAAGAGGAAGAGGAAGAAGAAGAATAGAAAGAAGAAGAGGAAGATAAAGAAGAAGGGAATGAAGAAGAAGAAGGAGAAGATGAAGAAGAGAAAGAGAAGGAAGAAGAAAAGAACAAGAAGAAGAAGAAGAAGAGGAAGATGTGGAAGTTGAGGAAGAAGAACAAGAAGAAGATGAGGAAGAAGAAGATGATGAAGAAGTACAACAAGAAGCAGAAAAGGAACAAGAAGAATTTGAGAAAGATGAGGAATAAGAGGAGAAGGAAGAAGAAGAAGTACAAAAAGATGAGGAAGAAGAAGAAAAAGAAGGAAAAAGAAGTAGAATAAGATGAAGAAGGGGAGAAGAAGAAGAAGAGGAAGAAGAAGAAGAAGAAGAAGAAGAAGAAGAAGAAGAAGAAGAAGAAGAAAAGGAGGAAGAGAAGGAAGAAGAAGAAAAAGAAGAAGAAGATGAGGAAAAAGTAGAAGAAGAATAAGTCGAGGAAGATAAGGAAGAAGTGAAAGATGAGTAAGAAGAAGAAGAAGAGGATGAGGAAGAAGAATAAGAAGAAGACGATGAGGAAGAGGAAAAAGAGGAAGAGGATGAAGAAAATGAACAAGAAGAAGAAGAAAAAGAAGTAAAAGAGGAAGAAGTAGAAGAAGAAGAAGAAGAAGAAGGAGTACAAGAAGGAGTAATAAAAGA
Source organism: Vanilla planifolia (assembly GCA_023846275.1). Lineage (NCBI taxonomy): Eukaryota > Viridiplantae > Streptophyta > Magnoliopsida > Asparagales > Orchidaceae > Vanilla > Vanilla planifolia. The sequence continues at coordinate 49,586 of JAIUJO010001395.1, read as the reverse complement.
AAAAGAAAAACAACAAGAAGTATAACGAGAAGAACAATAGGATGAAGAAGAGAAGATGCAAAAGAAGAAAAAGTGGAACTAGTGCAGGAAAAAAATAATGTAGAAGACGAAGAAGAAGAAGAAGCAAAAAAGAAGAAAAAGAAGAGGATGGAGAACAAGAAGCAGAAGACAAAGAAGAGGAAGAAGAAGAAGAAGAAGAAGAAGAAGAAGAAGATGAAGTAGAAGAATAAGATGAAGAGGAAGAAGAAGTAGAAGTAGAAGAAGAAAGAGGAGGAGATAAAGAAGAAGACGATGTTAAGGAAAAAGGAGAAGCGGAAGAAGAAGAAGGCGAAGAAGAAGAAGAAGAACAAGAAGAACAAGTACAAGAAGAAGAAGAAGAAGAAGAAGAAGAAGAAGGAGATAGAAGGAGGAGGAGAAGGAAGATGAAGAAGAAGAAGAAGATGAGGAAGAAGAATAACAAGAATGAGAAGAATAGGAAGAAGAAGAAGAAGAAGAAGGGGTAGAAGAAAAGAAAAAGAAGAATAAGAAGTGGAAGAAGAAGAAGAAAAAGAAAAAGAGAAAATAGAAGAAGAAGAAAAAGGAGAAAAAGAGGAAGATGAGGAAGAAGAGAAAGAAGAATAAGAAGAAGTTTTGGTGGAATAAGAAGAATAATAAGAAGATGAAGAAGAAGGGAAAGAAGGAGAAGAGGAAGGGAAAGATGTGGAACAAAGGGAGGAAAAAGAAAAAGAAGTAGAAAAAGAGGAAGAAGAACAAGAAAAAGAAGGAAAAGAAGAAGAAGAAGAAGAAGAAGAAAAAGCAAGAATAAGGTGATGTGAGAAGAAGAACAAAAGAAGAAGAAGAAGAAGATGGGGAAGTTGAATAAGAAGAAAAGAAGAAGGTGATGAAGAAGAAGAGGAAGAATAGAAAAAAGAAGACAAAGATAGAAGTAGAAGAAGAAGAAGAAGACGAGGAAGATGAGGAAAAATAGGAAGAAGAAAAAGAAGAAGATGAAGAAGAAGAAGAGGAGAGGAAGAAGATGAAGATAATGATGATGTTGGTGATGAAAAAGAACAATAGGAAGTAGTAGTAGTAGTAGAAGAAGAAGTAGATGAAGTAGCAAAAAAGAAGAAAAAGATGAAGAAGAAGAAGTAGAAGAAAAAGAGGAGGAAGAAGAAGACGAAGAAGAAGAAGTAGTAGTAAAAAAAAGAAGAAGCAGAAGAAGAAGAAGAAGAAGAAGAAGAAGAGGAAGAAGATGGGGTAGAGGAAGAAGAAGAAGAAGAAGAAGAAGAAGAGGAAGAACAAGAGATGAAGAAGAAGAAGAAGTAGAAGAAGAAGAAGAGAAAGAAGGAGAGGAAAAAGAAGAATAAAAAGAAGAAGTAGAGGAAGAGGAAAAGGAAGAAGAAGAAGAAGAAGAAGATGACAAGGAAGAAGAAGAAGAAGAAGAAGAAGGAGGAGGAGGAAAAGAAGAAGAAGAAGAAGAAGATGATGATGAGGAAGAAAGAGGGAGAAAGAAGAATGAAGAAGAAAGAAGAGGGAAGAAAGAAGATGGAAGAAGGAAGAAAGAAGAAGGCAGTAGGAAGTAAGAAGAAAGCAGAAGGAAGAAGGGAGAAATAAGAAGGATGATAGAAGAAGGAAGATGAAAGAAAGAAGAAAGAAGACGAAGAAAAGGAAGAGGAAGAGAGAAGGGAAAAAGAAGAGGAAGAAGAAGACAAAGTGGAAATCGAAGAAGAAGAAGAACAGGAAGAAGACAAAGAAGAAGAAGAAGAAGAAAAAGAAGAAGATAAAGAAGAAGAAGAAGTAGAAGAAACAGCTATAGAAGAAGAAGCAGAGGAATCAGAAGAAGATAAGGGAGAAGAAGTAGAAGAAGAAGAAGAAGAAGAAGAAGAAAAAGAAGAAGAGAACAAGGAGAAGTAGAAGACAAATAAGAAGAAGGAGAAGAAGAATAGGAAATAGAAGAAGAAGAAGACGAAGATGTTGAAAATGATGAAGAAAGGGAAGAATAGAAGAAGAAAAAGAAGAAGAAGATGATGATGATGATGAAAAAGAAGTAGTAGTTCTAGTAGTAGTAGTAGTATTAGTAGAAGAAGAAGAAGAAGAATTAGTAGAATAAGATGATGAAGAAGACGAAGAAGAGGAAGAAGAAAAGGAAGAAGAAGACAAAGAGGAAGAAGAAGACGTAGAAGAAGAAGGAAAATAGGAAGGAAAAAATGAGGAAAAATAAGAAGAAGTAAGGAAGAAGAAAATGAAGAAGTAGAAGAAGAAAAGAAAAGAACTAGGAGGAAGAAGAAAAGGAAGAATAAGAAGAAGAAAAAGAAGAGGAAGAAGAAGAAGAAGAAGAAGAAGAAGAACATGAAGAATAGGAAGAAGAAGAAGAAGAAGAAGAAGAAAAAGTGAAGAAGTTGAAGAAGTAGAAGAAGAAGAAGAGGAAGAGCAAGAAGAAGGAGAAGAAGGAGAAGAAGAAGAAGAAGAGAAAAGGGAGGAAGAAGAAGAAGATAAAAAACGAGAGGAAGATGAGGTAGAAGTGCAAGAAGAACAAGAAGAAGATGAAGAAGTAGAAGAATAAGAAGAAGAAGATGAAGAGAAAGAATAAGAACACAAGGAAGAAGGAGAAGAAGAGGAATAAGAAGAAAAGAAAGATGAGGAACAGGAGGAGGAGGATGAAGAAGAGGAAGTTGAAAAGAAGAAGAAGATGAAGAGAAAGTAGCAAAAGGTTTAGGAGAAGAAGAAGAAGATGGTGAAAAAGAAGAAGAAAAAGATGAAGAAGAAGAAGGAGGAGAAGAAGAAGAAGAGAAAGAAGAAAAAGAAGAAAAAAAGAAGAAGAAAAAGAAGAAGCAAAAACAAGAAGAAGAATGGGAAGATGAGGAAGATGTTGACAAAGAGATAGAAGAAGATGACAATGAGGAAGAAGTAGAGGAAGAGGAATAGGAAGAACAAGAAGAAGAAGAAGAAAAAAAAGGAAGAAGTAGAGGTAGAAGGAAAAGAAGAAGAAGAAGAAGAAGAGGAAGAAGAGGAAGAAGAGGAAGAAGAGGAAGAAGAATAAGAAGAAGATGAGGAGGAAGATAAGGAATATGAAGAAGAGGAAGAAGAGAAAGAAAAAGAAGAACAAAAAGAATAAGAAGAGTAAGAAGAAGAAGAGGAAGATGAGGAATAGAAGGGGGAGGAGGAGGAAGAAGAAGAAAAAGTTGAAAAAGAGAAGAAGAGGAAAAAGCAAGAAAGGAAGAAGAAGAAGAAGAAGAAATGGGGGAAGAGGAGGAAGAAGAAGAAGATGATGATGATGAAGATGAAGAAGAAGAAAAAGAAGAAGAAGACAAAGAAGAAGAATAAAGAAGGAGAAAGAAGAATGAAGAAAGTAGAATGAAGAAGGTAGAAAGAAGAAGGCAGTAAGAAGAAAGAAGAAGGAAGAAGGAGGAAGAAAGAAGGAAGAAATAAGAAGGATGATAAAAGATAGGAGATGGAAGAAGAAAGAAAGAAGAAGAAGAAGAACAACAACAACAAGAAGAAGAAGATGAAGAAAAGGAAGAGAAAGAGAAAGAGGACGAAGAAAACAAAGTGGAAGTGGAAGAATAAGAAGAAGAGGAAGAAGAAGACGAAGATAAAGAATAAGAAGATAAAGAAGAAAAAGAAGCAAAAGAAGTAGAAGAAGAAGAAGAAGCAAAGGAATGATAAGAAGAATAAGAAGATAAGGAAAAAGAAGTGGAAGAAGAAGAAAAGAAGAAGAAAAAGAAAATGAAGAGAAGAAGAAGAAGAAGTAGAAGAAAAAGAAGAAGACAAGAAAAAAAAGTAAAGGAAGAGGAAATAGAAGAAGAAGAAGAAAAAGAAGAAAAAGAAGAAGAGGAAGAAGAAGAAGAAGATGAAGAAGACGAAGAAGGGAAAAAAGAAAAGAGGAATAAGAAGAAGAAGAATGAGAAGATAATGTAGAACAAGAAGTAGTAGTATTAGTAGAAGAAGAAGAAGAAGAAGAAGAAGAAGAAGAAGAAGAAGAAGAAGATGAAGACGAAGATGAAGAAGAAGATGAAGAAGAAGACAAAGAGGAAGAAGAAGACAAATAAGAAGAAGAAAAGAGGAAGAAAAAGATGAGACAAATGATGAAGAAGAAGAAGACTACAAGAAGGAAATAAAGAAGAAGAATAAGAGGAAGAAGAAGGAGAAGAAGAGGAGGAGGAGGAAGAACAGGAAGAAGAAAAAGAAGAAGAAGAAAAGGAAACATAAGAAGAAGAAGAAGAAGAAGACGATGATGATGAAGATGATTATTAGGAATAACAAGAAAAAGGAGAAGGAGAAGAAGAAGAAGAAGAAGAAGAGAAATGCAAGAGAAGAAGAAGATGATGAAGAGGAAGATGAGGAAGAAGTCGAAGAAGAACAAGAAGAGGAAGAGGAAGAAGTAGATGAACGAGGAGTAGAAGAGAAAGAATAAGAAGATGAAGAAGATGGAGAAGAAGAGGAAGATGAGGAACAGAAGGAGGAGGATGAGGAAGAGGTTGTAGAAAAAGAAGAAGAAGAGGAAGAAGAAGAAGAAGAAGAAGAAAATGAAGTTGAAGAAGAAGAAGATAAAGATGAAGAAGGAGAAGAAGAAGAAGAAGAAGAAGAGAAAGATGAAGAAGAAAATG
>JAIUJO010001395.1:32500-40000 GCA_023846275.1 Vanilla planifolia | reverse complement strand
AGAAGAGAAAGGGGAAGAAAAAGAAGTAGAATAGGAAGAAGAAGAAGAAGAAGTAGAAAATGAGGAAGAAGAGCAAGAAGAAGATTTGGAAGAATAAGAAGAAGAAGAAGAGGAAGAAGAGGAAGCAAAAATAGAGGAAGAAAAAGAACAAGAAGAAGAAGTAGAGGAAGATGAGGAACAAGAGAAGGAAGAAGAAGAAGTAGAAGTAGAAAAAGTAGTACAAGAAGGAGAGGAAACAAAAGAAGAAGAAGAAGAAGAAGAAGAAGAAGAAGAAAAAGGGGAAGAAGAAGAAGAAGGGGAAGAAGAAGTAGAAGCAGAAGAAGGAGAAGAAGAAGAAGAAGAAGAAGAAGAAGAAGATGATGATGATGATGATGAAGAAAGGGAAGAAGAAGAGGAAGAAAAAGAAGAAGAGGAGGAAGAAGAAGAAAAAGAAGAAGTGGAAGAAGAAGACAAAGATGAACAGAAGAAGATAAGGAAGAGCAAGAAGAAGAGGAAGAGGAAGAAGTTGAAGAAGAGAAAGAAGTAGAGGAAGAAGAAGAAGAAGAAGAAGAAGAACAAGAACAAGAAGAAGAAGTTGAAGAAGAACAAGAAGAAGAAGAAGTAGAGGAGGATGAAGAAGAAGAACAAGAGGTAGGAGTAGAAGAAAAAGATGAAGAAGAAGAAAAAAAAGTAGTTGTAGTAGTAGAATAAGAAGAAGAAAAAGAAGAGGACGAGGAGGAAGAAGAAGAAGAGGAAGAAGAGGAAGAATTAAAGGAGGATGAAGACGAAGAAAAAGAGGAAGAAGATGAAGAAAAAGAAGTAGGAGAAGAACAAGAAGAAGAAGAGAAAGAAGAAGAAAAAGAAGAGAAAGAAGAAGAAAATAAAGAGAAAGTAGAAGCAAAGAAAGATGAGGAACTATAGGAGAAAGAAGATGTGGAAGAAGTGCAAAAGGAAGAAGTGGAAGCAAAAGAAGAAGAAGCAGAAGAAGATGAGGAAGAAGAGCAATAGGAAGAAGTGGAAGCAAAAGAAGAAGAAGAGGAAGGATACGAAAAAGAAGAAGTAGAAGATGAGGAAAAATAATGACAATGACAAAGAAGTACAAGTAGAAGAAGATGAAGTACTAGTAGTAGTAGAAGAAGAAGAATAAAAAGAAGAGGACAAGGAGGAGGAAGAAGAAGCAGAAGAAGTGGAAGTAAAAGAAGGCAAAGAGAAAGTGTAAGAAGAAGAAGAAGAAGAAGAAAAAGATGATGAGGAAGAAGAAGAAGAAGAAGAAGAAGAAGAAGATGAAAAGATAAAAGAAGTATAAAAATAAGAAGAAAATGAAGATAAAGAAAAAGAAGTGCATGAGGAGGAAGAAGAAGAAGAAGAAGAAGTTGAATTAGAAGAAGAACAAGAAGAAATTAAAGAAGAAGAAGAAGATGCAAATAAAGAACAAGAAGAAGTATAAGAACAAGAAGAGGAAGAGGAAGAAGAAGAAGAAAAAGAAGAGAAAAGGGAGAAGAAGATGATGAAGAAAGCAAAGAAGAAAAGAAGAAGAAGAATAGAAAGAAGAAGAAGAGGAAGAAGAAGAAGAAGAAGAAGAAGAAGAAGAAGAAGAAGATAGGGAAGAAGATGAGGAAGAAGAAGAAGAAGTTGAAGTGGAAGAAAAAATAGAAAAAAAGTACAAAGAAGAAAGAGGAAAGAAGACTTTAAATGGAAGAAAGAAGAAAGAATTTGGAAGAAGGAAGACGGAAGAAATAAGTAGAACGAAGGAAGGAGGAAGATGGAAGAAGAAAGAAGAAGGAAGTCGAAGAAGAAGAAGAAGAAGAAGAAGAAGAAAAAGAAGAAGAAGAAGACGAAGAAGATGAAGAGGAAGAGGAAGGGGAAGAGGAAGATGAAGAGGAAGAGGAAGAAGTAGAGGAAGAAGAAGATGAAGATGAAGAAGTCGAAGAAGAAGAAGTAAAAAAAGAATTCTAAAATGAAGAAAAAGTAAGAGATGAAGAAGAAGAAGAACAATAAGAAGATGTAGAAGAAGTAGAAAAAAAAAAAGAAAAATAAGAGGTAGAAGAAGAAGAAAAGAAATAGGAAGAATATGAAGAAGAAGAAGAAGAAAAAGATGAAGAGGAAGGGGAAGAAGAAAAATAAGTAGATGAAAAATAAGAAAAAAAAAGTAGAAGAAGAAAAATAAGAAGAAGAAGAAGAGGAAAAAGACGATGAGGAAAGAAGATGAAGAAGATGTTGAAGACGAAGAAGAAGAAGAAGAAGAAGACAATGAAAAAGAGGAAGAGGAAGAAGAAGAAAAAGAATAAGAAGAAGAAGAAGAATAAGTGGATGAAGAAGAAGAAGTAGAAGAAAAAGTTGAAGAAGAAGAAGAAGATAAAGAAGATTTTTTAAGAAGAAGAAGAAGAAGAAGAAGAAGAAGGGGAAGAAAGAGAAAAAGAAGATGAAGTAGTGGAATAAAAAGAAGATGAAGAAGATGAGAAAGATGAGGAAGAAGAGGACGAACAACTAAGGAGATGCACTAGAAGGAGAAGAAGAAGATGAGCAAGAGGAAGAAGAGCAAAAAGAAGAAGTAGAAGAAGAAGACGAAGAGGAAAATGAGGAACAAGAGTATAATGAAGAAGAATAAGAAATTGAAATTGAAGAAGATGAAGAAAAAGATAGAAAATAAGAAGAAGAAGAAGAAGAAGGGAGGAAGAAGAAGAAGTGGAGGAAGAAGAAGAAGAAGAGATAGAAGAAGAAGAAGAAAAAGAAGTAGAAGATCAGGAAGACGAGGAAGAAGAGTAAGAAGAAGAAGATGAAGTTGAGGAGGAACAAGAAGAAGAAGAGGATGAAGAAGTAGAGGAGGATGAGGTAGAAGAAAAAGAGGAAGATGAGGTAGAAGAAGAAGAAGAAGAGCAAGCAGAGGAAAAAGAAGTGGAAAAAGAAGGCAAGGAAGAAGAAGAGGAGCAAGAAGAAGAAGAAAAATTAGTAGTAGTAGAACAAGAAGAAGAAAAAGAAGAAGAAGAAGAGCAAAAAGAAGTGGAAGAAGAAGATGAAGAAGAAGAAGAGGATGAAGAGGAGGTAGAGTAGAAAAAGGAAGTAGTGCAAAAGGAAAAAGAAGAAGAAGAGGAAGAAGAAGAAGAAGAAGAAAAAGAAGAAAAAGAGGAGGAAGAAGAACGAGAAGAAATAGAAGCGAAAGAAGAAGTAGATTAAGAAGAAAAAGAAGTAAAAGAAAAAGATGAAGAAGAAGAAGAAGAAGAAGAAGAAAAAGAAGAAGAAGGAGAAGAAGAAGAAGATGATGAAGAAGAAGTGGAAGAAGAAGTAGAAGAAGAAGAAGAAGTAGAAGTACTAGAAGAAGAAGAAGAATAGGAGCAAGAAAAAATAAAAGGGGAAGAATAAAAGGATGAAGTGAGAAAAAGTAGTAGTAGTAGTAGTAGTAGAAGAAGAAGAAGAAGAGGAAGAAGAAAGAGAAGAAGAAGAAGAAGAAGATGGAAAAGGGAAGAAGAAAAAGAAGAAGAAGAAGAAGATGGAGAAAAAGAGGAGCAGGAGGAGAAGGAAGAAGAAGAAGAAGAAGAAGAAGAAAGAGAAGAATAAGAACAAGAATTAGAAGATGAAGAAGAAGAAGAGGAAGAAGAAGGAGAGGGAGGAGAAGAAGAGGAAAAAGAAGAAGCACAACAAGAAGATGTAGAAATGGAAGAAGAAGAAGTGGAGGAGAAAGAGCAGAAAGAAGAAGAAGAGGAAGAAGAAGGAGAAGAAGAAGCAGAGGAAGATGAGGAAGAAGTGGAAGAACAACAAGAAGAAGAAGAAGAGGGGAAAGAAGATGTAGGCAGAGAAGAATAAGTGGGAGAGGAAGATGAAGAAGAGGATGATGAGGAAAGAGAGGAATAAGTAGAAGAAGAAAAAGTATAAAAAAAAAGTGAAAGAAGAAGAAAAAGAAGGGTAAGAAGAAGAAGAATAAGAAGAAGAAGATTTATAAGAAGAAGAAATTGAAAAAGCAGGAAGAAGAAGAAGAAGAAGAATATGAAGAAGGAGATGAAGAAGGAGAAGAAGTAGAATAAAGAGAAGAAGAAGAGGAAGAAGAAGAAGAAAAAGAAGAAAAAGTCCAAGAAGAAGAAGAAGAAGAAGAATATGAAGAAAAAAAAGAAGAAGAAAACGAAGAAGAAGAAATAGAAGAAGGAGAAGAAGTAGATGAAGAATAAGAAGAAGAAGAAGAAGAAGAAGAAAAAGACGAAGAAGAAGTAGAAGAGGAGGAGGAAGAAGAAGAAGTAGAAGTGGTAGAAGAAGAAGATAAAGAGGAAAATGGAGAAGAATATGAAGAGGAGGAAGAAGAAGAAGAAGAAGAAGAGAAAGAAGAAAAAGACGAAGAAGAAGAAGAAGAAAAAGAAGATGATGAAGAAGAAGGAGAAAATCATGAGAAAGAAGAAGCAGAAGAAGAAGACAAGGAAGATGAGGAAGAAGAGAAAGATAAAAAGAAGAAGAAGAAGAAGAAGAGAAATAAGAAGAAGAAGAAGAAGAAGAGGAAAAAAAGAAAATGAAGAAGACGAGGAAGATTAGGAAGAAGAGAAGAGGAAGAATAAAAAGATAAAGATGATGAAGAAGAAGAAGCGGGAAGAAGAAGAAGAATAAAAAGACGAGGAAGATGAGGTAAAAGAAGATGTAGAAGAAGAAGATGAGGAAGAAGTAGAGGAAGAGGAAGAAGAAAAAGAATTGGAAGAAGAAGAAGAGAAAGAAGAAAATGAAGAGAAGAAGAGGAGGAAGAGGAAGAAGGGGAAGAAGAGGTAGAGGAAGAAGAAGACAAAAAAGAATAAGAAGAAAATAAGGAAGAAGAAGAAGAAAGAGAAGAAGAAGAAGAGCAACCAGAACAAGAGGAAGAAGAAGAAAAAGAAAGGAAAGTAGAAGAAGAGATAGAATAGAAACTAGAGGAGAAAGAAAAAGCAGAAGAAGAATAAGAGGAAGAAGAGGAAGAAGATGAAGAAGAAGAAGTAGAAGAAGATGAAGGACACGAAGAAGAAGAAGAATAAGAATAAGAAGAAGTAAGGGAAGAAGATTATGAATAAGAATAAGTAGAGGAAGAAGTAGAAGAATAAGTGGACGAAGAAGAAGTAGAAGAAAAAGAAGAAGAAAAGAAGAAGTAGAAGACAAAGAAGAAGAAGATCAAGAAGAAGAAGAAGAAGAGACAGAAGTAAAAGATGTAGTAATAGTAGTAGAAGACGAAGAAGAAGAAGACGAAGAAGAAGAAGTAGGAGTAGAATAAGAAGAAGTAGAAGAAGAAGAAGACGAAGAAGATGAAGAGGTTGAGGAAAAGAACAAGAAGAAGAAGAAGAAGGTTAACAAGAAAAGAAAGATGAAGAACATGATGAAGAGCAAGAAAAAAGAGAAGAAGAAGAAGAAGAAGAAGAAGAACAACAACAACAACAAGAAGAAGAACGAGAAGGAGAAGAAGAGGAAGAAGAAGAAAATGGAGAAGAAGAAGAAAAAGAAAAGGGAAAAGTAGAGGGGAAAAACGAGAAGAAGATTATGAAGAAGAAGAGAAAGAGGACGAAGAGGAAGAAGAAGAAGAAGAAGAAGAAGAAGAAGAAGAAGGAGAAGAATAGGAGGAAGATGAGTAAGAAGAGGAAGAAGGACAAGAAGATGTGGAAGGATAAGAAGAGAAAGAACAATAAGAAGAAGAAGAAGGCGAGGAAGATGAAGGAGAGGAAGATGAGTAACAAGAAGAGGAAGAACAAGAAGCAGAGGTTGAAGAAGAAGAAGAAGAAGAAGGAAAAGATGAAGATGAAGAAGAAGAAGAAGAGGAAGAAGAAGAAGAAGAAGGGGAAGAAGCTAAAAAAGATGAATAGAAAGAAGTAGAAGTAGTAGTAGTAGTAGAAGACGAGGAAGAAGAAAAAGCAAGAAGAAGTAGAAGAAGAAGAAGATGAAGAGGAAGAAGTGGAAGAGGAAGAAGAAGAAGAAGAAGAAGAACAAAAAGAGGAAGAAGTAGAAGAAAAAGAAGAAGACAAACAAGAACAGGAAGAGGAAGAAGAAGAAAAAGAAGAGAAAGAAGAGAAAGAAGAGGAACTAGAGGAGAAAGAAGAAGAGGAAGAAGAAGAAGACGAAGAAGACGAAGAAGAAGCTGAAGAAGAGGAAGATGAAGGACGTGAATAAGAAGAGGAAGAATAAGAGGAAAAAGAAGAAGACGAAGAAGAAGAAGAAGAAGAAAAAGAAGAAGTAGAAGAAGAAGAAATAGTAGTAGTAGAAGAAGAAGTAGAAGAAATAGAAGAAGAAAAGAAGAAGAAGAAGAAGTTTGGGAAGAAGAAGAAGAAGTTTATGAGAAAGGTGAAGAATAAAGAAGAGGAAAGAAGGAAAAGAAAGAAGAAAGTAGAAAGAAAAAAAGAAGGAAGAATACAGATGGAGGAATGAAGAAACAAAGGAAGAAGGAAGAAATAAGTGGAACAAATGACAAACGAAGATGGAAGAAAGAATAAGGAAGAAGGAGAAGAAGAAGGCAAAGAACAAGAGGAAGAAGGAGATGAAAAGAAGAAGCAGAGGAAGAGGAGGAGGAAGGGGTAGAGGAAGAGGAAGCGGAAGAAGAAGACGAAGAGAAACTGAAAGTTAAAGAAGAAGAGGAAGAAGAAGGTGAAGATAAGAAGATGAAGAAGAAGAAGAAAAATAAGAAGAAATAGAAGAAAAAGAAGTAGAAGAAGAAGTTCAAGTAGCAGTAGTAGTAGAAGAAGAAGAAGATAAAAAAAAAAGAAGATGAAGAAGATGAAGAAGATGAAAAAGAAAGAGAACAGGAAGAAGAAAGGGAAGAGGAAGAAGAAGAAGAAGAAGAAGAAAAAGAGAAATAAGAAGAAGAAGAGAAGGAGAAGTAGATGAAGATGATGAAGACGAAGTAGAAAAAGAAGAAGAAGAAGGAGAAGTAGAAGGGGAAGAAGAAAAAGGAGAAGAAGAAAAAGAAGAAGAAGAACAAGTAGAAAATGGAAGAAAAAGAAAGAAGATAGAAGAAAGAAGGAAGATTTAAGTAATAATTAAATGAAGAAGAAGAAAAAGAAGAGGATGAAGAATAGCAAGAAGAAGAAGAAGAAGAAGGGGGAGAAGAAGAAGAAGAAGAAGAAGAAGAAGAAGAATTTGCAAGAAGAATAAAAAGAGGCAGAAGAAGAAGAAGAAGAAGAAGAAGAGGAAGATGTAGAAGAGGGAGAAGATGATGTAAAAGAGGAAGAAGAAGAAGAATAGAAAGATAAGGAATAAGAGGAGGAAGTAGAAGAAGAGGAAGTACAAGAAGAAGAAGAAGAAATAGAAGGAAAAGAAGGAAAAGAAGAAGAAGAAGGGGAAGCAGAAGAATAAGAAGAAGAAGGGGAAGAAGAAAGAGAAGAAGAAGAAGAGAAAGAAGAAGAAGAAGAAGAAGGAGAAGAAGAGAAAGAAGAAGAAGAAGAAGAAGGGGAAGAAGAGGAAGAAGAAGAAGAAGGAGAAGAAGAAGAGGAGGAAGAAGAAGAAGAAGACAAAGAAGAAGAAGAAGAAGAAGAAGAAGAAGGGCAAAAAAGAAGAAGAAAAAGAAGAAGTGGAATAAGAAGAGGAAGAAAGCGA
>JAIUJO010002288.1:52500-55091 GCA_023846275.1 Vanilla planifolia | reverse complement strand
TTTCTCATTTTTCATCTTCTTCTTCTTCTTCTTCTTCTTCTTTGAGTTCTTCCATTTCTTATTCTTCTTCTTCTTCTTCCTCATCATCATCATCATTATCATCGTCATCATCTTGTTCTTCTTCTTTTTCTTCTTTGTCCCTTTCTTCTTCCTCCTCTTTTTCTTTGCGTTCTTGTCGTTCTTCTCCTTCTTCTTCTTCTTCTTCTTCTTCTTCTTCGTCTTCTTTGCATTCTTGTCCTTCTTCTCCTTCTTCTTATCTTTCTTCTTCTTTTCCTTCTTTTATTTCTTCTTTTTCTTCTTCTTCTTCTTCTTCTTCTTGATCTTCTTGCTTTCTTTCTTCTTCTTCTTCTCGTTCTTCTTCTTCTTCGTATTCTTTTTCTTCTTCTTCTTCTTTTTCTTGTTCTACTTCTTCTTCTTCTTCGTCTTTGTCTTCTTCTTCCTCTTCTTCTTCTCCTTCTTATTCTTCTACTTCGTCTTCTTCTTCTTCTTCTTCTTCTTCTTCATCTCCTTCTTTTTCTTCTACTTCTTCCATTTCTTCTTCTTCTTCTTCTTCTTCTTCTTTCTTCTTCTTCATCAACATCATCATCATCTTCTTCTTCTTCTTCAACTTCTTCTTTTTCTTCTTTCTCTTCTTCTTCTTCCTCTTTTTATTCCTCTTCTACTTCTTCTTCTTCTTCTTCTTCTTTTCCTTCTTCTTCTTTTCTTCTTCTTCTCCTTCCCCTCCTCCTCCTCCTTCTTCTTCTACTTCACTATCTTCTTATTCTTCTTCTCATTCTTCTACTATTTCTTCTTCTTCTTCTCTTTCTTCTTCTTCTTCTTCTTTTTCTTCTTCTTCTTCTCTTTCTTCCTCTTCTTTTTTTTTGTTTTTCTTCTTCTCCTTCTTCTTCTTCTTTTTCTTCTTCTTATTCTTTTTCTTCTTGTTCTTCATCATCATCTTCTTCTTCTTCTTCTTTTTCTTCTCCTTCCTCCTCCTCCTCTTCTTCTTCTTTTTATTCTTCTTCTTCTTCTTCTTCTTCTTCTTCTTCTTCTTCTCCTCCTCCTTCTCCTGCTTCTCCTTCTTCTTCTTCTTCCCCTTCTTGTTCTTCTTCTCCGTCTTCAATTTCTCCATCATCTTCATCTTCTCCTTCACCTGCTTCATCAACTTCATCTTCTTCCTCTTCTTCTTCTTCTTCTTCATCTTCAACTTTTTCTTCTTCTACTTTTTTGTCTTTCTCCTCTTCGTCTTCTTCTTCTCCTTTTTTATCTTCTTCTTCTTCTTGGTCTTCTTTCTTCTCCTTCTTCTTCTTCTCTTTTTTCTTCTTCCACTTCTTTTTCTTGTTCTTTCACTTCTTCTTCCTCTTCTTCCTCTACTTCTTCTTCTTCCTCTTCTCCTTCATCATCATCTCCCTCTTCTGCTTCTCCTACTTATATTACCTCTTCTTCTCGTCCTCCTCCTTTTTCTTCTTCCCTTTCTTCTATTTGTTCTCCTCCTCCTTCTTCTTCTTCTTCTTCCTCTTCATCTTCTTCTTCTTCTTCTTCTTCTTCTTCTTTCGTCTTCTTCTTCTTCTTCTTCTTCTTCTTCTTCTTCTTCTTCTTCCTCTTCTTCTTCTTCTTCTTATTCTCCTTCTTCTCCATCCTTTTCTTCTTCTTGCTCTTCTTCTTCTTCCACCTCTTCTTCTTCTTCTTCTTCTACTTCTGCTTCTCCTTCCTCTTCTACTTTTATTTCTTCTTCTCCTTCTCCATCTCCTTCTTCTTCTTCTTCTTGTTCTTCTCCTTCTTCCTCATCTTCTCCTTGTTCTTCTGCTTCTTCTTTTTCTCATTTTTCATCTTTTTCTCCTTCTTCTTCTTCTTCTTCCAATTTTTTCGTCTTCTTCCTCTACATCTTCTTCCTCTTCTACTTCTTCTTCTTTTTCTTTTTCATCTTTTTCTTGTTGTTTTTCTTCTTGTTCTTCTTCTTGTTCTACTACTACTACTACTACTACTAGTACTTTAGTTTTTCTTCCCCTTCTTCTTCTTCATTGTGCCCTTCTTCTTCTTTCTCTTCTCGTTTTTCTTCCTCTTTGCCTTCATCTTTTTATTCTTCTTCTTTTACCTCTTCATCTCTTTCTTCTTCCTCTTCTTCTTCATCTACCTTTTCTTCTTCTGCTTCTCCTTCTTCTATTTCTTCTTCTTCTTATTCTTCTTCTCCTTCTTCTTCAACAATATCTTCTTCTTCTTCTACTTCTTCATCATTATCTTCTTCTTCTTCTTCTTTTTTCTCATCTTCTTCTTATTCTCCTTCTTTTTCTTTTATTTCATCAACCTCAACTTCTTCTTCTTCTTCTTTTTCTTATTCTTCTTCTTATTCTTCTTCTTCTTCTTCATCATCATCATCAACTTCTTCTTCTTCTTCTTATTCTTCTTCTTCATCTTCTTCTTCTTCTTCTTCTTCATTATCATCATCACAATCATCTTTTTCTTCTTCAACTTTTTCTTCTTCTTCTTCTTCCTCTTCTTCTTCATCCTTTTTTTCCTCTTCCTCTTCTACTTCTTCTTCTTCTTCTTCTCTTCTTCTTATTTTTCTTCTTCTCCCACTCCTACTCCTCCTTTTTCTTCTTCTTCACTATCTTCTT